>JAODXP020000008.1:364862-382362 GCA_027497455.2 Sardinella longiceps
GTAGAATGTTTTGTTTCACCGCGCCACTGTTCATTTCCTGTGCATGAAACATCCCATTTCCTGTGAATGGTGTGAATCCAAGATAAGATTACGCTGGCAAACCCTAAGAATAATCATGTAAATGTGCTCTCCAAAGAGCCTTCCAATAATCCCTTAAGAACTGTATGATAGTAACACCTTCAAATGAGAAAGTCAGACACTACAATGGCCTTTCGACGATTTTGCACAAATATTATCAAGTTATCTGCTTTCAATATATTTGCCATGAATCAAGCTTCATAATTGGCTCTAATTACAATTTGTCTTCAACATATTACTGGTCTGATAAAGAAAAGTAAGATTATCTGTCAAAGATGCCTTTCTAAAGTGCTGCCAGTATTTTATATAGACTGTAGACTATTCCATTAATATCACCAAGAAGTCATTGGGACTGATAAATGACGTTCCTGAGTAAAATGTACCCCTTCGTGAGCTTGTCTGTGCCTCCTAGATACCAGTGGATGCGTCCAACCTTGTTTGTTCTGGTTAGCAGGCAGGCTAGTTCACCTGACTAAGTTGGAGCTTACTATTTGAATTACAACGTGATTTATATCCTCCCAGCCCATTCAACTGTCGATACATTTCGATAGTGGCTTGCTCCATCGACTATGCAATTTTACATGGAGGATTGGGCAAAAACGCTTTTTAAGTTTGGTTCATAGCTTACTGGATGGCACCACCAGAATTGCATAAGGCCTCTTTCATTAGCAGCATAATTCACTACTTCACATCAGATTGCTTATTGATATTGCAATAAGTATATAGCTAACATGTTTGGCTTTCTATAGCTTTTTCTTGGACCATCACAAAGATTATGAAGTATATACGTGCAGGCTTGTGTTGTTGACTATACTCTTCTTGATCATGGCCTCAGCTCTAGTGTACACTGTATGAAATGTCATTATACAATTAGGCCCCTAGAACATGAATCCCGCAGCCAGACATTGTGTTTCCTTTAAGAATAGAAGCAGCGCTTCATCTTTCTCTTTGCTGATTCACATCACAACCCCAGCTGTTGGAATGAGGCCCATTGAATGTGAGAATTCAGACTCCCATCAATTTGATGCAATTACGCTACTATTCTCCAACTGAGAAAATTCATGAAAGAAAATATTTTGACCAAATCCCAGTGCTTTTACTTCCAATTTGATCACAATTGCTATCAGCCCTATACAATCTGCCTTTTCTAAAGGTTCAACAAAAAAAAAAGAAAAAAAGAAGTCCCCATCATACATAATGCAAAAGAAAGCAAATGACTTTGAACAACGTTTACACTGTAACTTCGACAAAGCTCATCTAAAAAGCATTTAAGGCTTAGCTAGGCTATGAATTATACTCATTTCAAGGTAATTACAGTTAAAAAAAAAGCCACACAGAGGGATAAAAGACAAGGAACAATACAGAGCTGTCGTTGCATGTTGAAATCCACATGAGCTTGCCAGCACTGAGCAGTCAAAAGGCCCTTCCTCACCACCGTGTCTAACATCTTTGTAGAGAACTCACCTTTGTGTTGGCTTTTATCTCTCTTTCAAAGGAAGGCTAGCCATGGCTTTGTGCTTTCTATGTTTAATCGCTGAGTGACAAAGCGAAGCCAGTATACAAACTGACAAAAAACGATGCCAGAAAGTGAAAGTCTAGAAAGAGCATGACAATATCTTCAGATTACTTGTCAGATCTTTCTAGGTATTGCTATGCTACTCCACTGAGACATCATTAAAACCAGCTCTCATACACTGCAAAGCAGCCTGCTTATTTCTTTCTCTTTTTAGGTTGGGTTTATGCATACATGGTTAACAGACAAGTGGTTAACATACTTCTGCTAGTCAGGCTATTTTGGTGCAAAGGCAATATCAGAACTAGAAATGGGAAAATGTGATCACAATAGATATGATCACAAAAGCACTTTTCGAAGAATTGTATACCATTTAAAGGTATGTCTTATATTACAGGTAAAAGTAAAACAGAAATAGTTGGAAGATAGCCATGTGTAACGCACCGGCTCAAGTGCGCACATTAAGGGGAGACCACGCAGTGTTCAAATAATAATAATAAAGGAATTTATTAAATAAAGATATTAAACAAGGTATATAAAGTATAAAGATAAGCATAAAGTGTAGTGTAGTCAGTATAGTGTTCAGCCAAAGAAAAGTGATGCACGAATCAGTCCATGGGAAAACAAAGAAACAAACGACAAAACAAAATAGCCAAAACGCCAGGGAGGAGGAAGCAGCCTCGTGAGCAGGGAGAGGAGGCATCTTATACTGCTCCCAATTAAGCACACCTGGACAGACACAACAAGGAAACAAGCGCCCTGGCACCCATGTGCCAGTAGGCGGGGTTAGTGCAAGTCAACCAGGCCACCAAAACGGCAGGGCCGTTACACATGTCAATGGTTGAATCCCAATGTCCACCCTAAGCCCTAAACGTTCAAATACTTACCTGGCATGAATTGGCCAATCACAAGGTAGACTCATTCTAGTTAAGTGTTTGAGGGTTCAGGGCTTAGGGCTCAGTTGGGACATTGAGATTCAGCCAATATTGCCAAATGCAAGCATTAAAGATATTCATCCATTTCTTACTGCATAATGAACATTGATGTCAGATAGTTGGCCAGTGTTGATCAGTAGATGGCTGAAACCATGCTGCTTGGTTTATCAGTGTCATGGCCTTTCCCTTCAGTTTGATTTCAGAGCCAGTGTTGCACATGAAAAGGTTTCTACTGTGAGCATAGAGTGCATTCCATTTAGACTTCATAACTTTCCCCTCAAGTGTGTTAGCCCCCCACAGTGTCCAGTCACGTCTGATTGGCTAAATCCGCCATGAGCATGATGTATGAGGAAGAACATTTTGCTTGGATTTGATTCTCAACCAAGACATCAAAGGCTTTAGCATTATGTCAATATCTGTAATAAATAGGGTGGGTGGAAGATAGCGCACACAGATGGACGCTGCCTCCGGCTGTTTTGCATGGCATGAGTGGCAGAGCGGAAAGAGGTTTAATCTCAAATTACAGCCAATTGCAAAGGCTGGAGCAGAGAGCGCTTTGGCAGATTAAAAGGAAACCAATACCTTTATATTTATGGGCTTCTGTAAGTTTCATTGGCCACATCCACATCAAATGGCTTAGGCTCTTGTACTGTACAGTGGGTCTTTGAAGGAGTGACAGTATGTGCTCCATGTTGTTAAACTATTGTAATTATTATGACCAGATTAACAGTGCGTTCAACACAAGAACTTCCAATATTCTACAGGTGGGCAAGAGGTAGCAAGGTGAATGCCATACAGCAGTGATGGGGACCTGGACTCGAGACTTGGACTTGACTTAAGTCACAATTCTGGAGACTTTAGACTTGACTTGGACTTGCTCTCAATGCCTTGAGACTTCACTCGGACTTGAGCCTTGTGACTCGTGAACACAACAAATTTCAGGGAAGTGTTCATTATTTGGGTTTTTCTGATGTTTTGTTATGGGAAAGTATGGCACAATATTTCCTCTTAGGTGCAATGTAACTCATGCGTACAACTGCATTCTAAATTTTCTCAGGTCTAACATTACAGCTAATTCGTCAATAGCAGATTGTGTGCATAATTATGTCCACCCTCACCCTGTCAAAGGGATTTTTTTCCAAGATTAAAAAATGCTTGACTTTTTTTTCCAAGATTCAAAAATGCTCGGGGAGAAAAGGAGTAAAGAGTCCAATTAAAGTAGGATGATTCTAAGGGCATGCCACTGAAAGGGGGGCCCCAGGGAAATTTTTTATATGAAATCAATGTTTGGGGGGCCCAAAAGTATTTTCTGTCATAGGGCCCACAATTTCTAGTGACGCCCCTGAACAGAGTGATAACGGAAGCCATTACTTTGAACCCGCACATCACCAGCCTCAAGATGACAAAACGTTGCAACATATAAGGAAGTGATTGCCAATGGAGATGTTCCAGATGCTTTGCATAAAGTGATGTGAAAGCGGATGGTCAAATCAGGCTTGACAAGAGGGTCAATGATGTCAAACCCATGCAATGACAAGGATGTCAACAGCAAATATCCTGCTGCCATGCTTCTAATCTAAGGGCTGTTTTCAATCTGTCATTACAACAACTCACCCACTTCTCCCGAGTGACCATGTTTACCACACCACTGGACAACAGCTCCACATAGGTAGGCATTGATGTTTCTTATAGCACGCTAAAGATGTCTCGACACCTTTAAAAGATTTGTGTGTGTGTGTGTGTGTGTGTGTGTGTGTGTGTGTGTGTGTGTGTGTTTGATTTGAAGGATGGAGAGCTAGTGGATCCCTAGGAAATGGTAACTGAACGCTATAAAAAAAGTGTTATATGTACTGTATGCCAACTTGTTAATGAAGAATGAACACATTTGATTAAGCACTATAAGGCTATTTTTATAACATGACATAATGGCTCAATACCATTAACCTGGCAGTGTGAGCCACAGAGCCCTTTGATTAGCATAGCCACATGCCTTAGCCCTAATTTAAAAGCTTTCTTTAGAACAAGAAATAAGATAATACTGCTGGCTGGAAGCAGGGGAAGAAGAAGACAACACACACACACACACACACACACACACACACACACACACACACACACACACACACACACACACACCCTTAGACACTTGTTTGTGAATGGAGGCAGCTCATTAGAAGGCAGATGACTTGGGATCTTCTAAAGTGCAGCACTGTAACTCCTGGCAGATCCATTACACCTTCACTGTCAACCTGTCTGGCCCTTCCTAGCTCCACTCCTTGCCTCTACCTCCTCAGCTGAAAACAACTATTTGTTGGCGTATCACGGCAGAACACAGCCAGCGCTTGCTGTCATTCTGGCAGACAGAACTGGGCTTGTGAAGCACTGTGCAAACCCTTTAACCCAACTAAGAGATGCCAAGTCAAACAGCTGGCGTGTGTGAAGCATGCGGGCAGGAGAGAGATACAGTATCTGAGCATTTCTCTGCCAGGGGTGAGGATGGGAATGTGAGAGAGGAGAAATATAGAATTTACAGGAATGTATACATAGCAGTGTGGAGGAGTTTAGAGAGGGTAAACAAGATGTTTTGATGCAGACAGGAGACATCACCCTCACCTGCTGCTTGTAAAGGAAGGTCAAGAAAAGCATAAAATATTTGCAACTTCATTGACTTGATTTTATTCCCTGTTAGTCTTATGGTTGAACCATGCTCCTAGTATCAGCAACAGTAGCAGCTATTCTTGTTAGAAAGAAATAAGGAAAGATCATGTAGCCTACTGTATACACATACAGTATTTAGTGATTTATTCAATGTCAAATCAGCCAAAACAATAGGATTATTTTTTATGGTTATCCAGAGCTATACAAGCACTTATTCGAACAATTCCAACAAACATGAGTAATTAATTGTGATTAGCATGGCATATAGTTCCATCAAGGCATTGGCATTGCAATAAATTAAAATTAAAGTTGAATAATGATGAATAATTATCTTTCTTTGGTGCATATATCTCACCTAATATCACTGAACTTATTCTTTGTGATTTCTTCAGGGTAAATGAGGACAGTTTATTCAAAGGCAAATGTCAAGGAATTACAAAAATGAAACTTTGTGAAACTTTAAGCCATGCCAATCTTGTGAACCCACTTCAAGAGATCCTCTAAACAAACTAGACCTTTGTTACAGCCAAGATGGTCCATCTCATGGTGGGATGAAAGACCGTGCCAGTAGTCACCCAAGAAGAAGGCGGCCATCTTGAGACTAAAGCGGCTTAGATCTAAACTGCTGTTGGAGAGCAGCAGCAGAGAGAGAGAGAGAGAGAGAGAGAGAGAGAGAGAGAGAGAGAGAGAGAGAGAGAGAGAGAGAGATGGGTTTCTCTAGGGTGGCACAAACAGACCCATATAACAGAAATACCAGTGGAGATGAAAAGAAGAAAACAGACCCACTTCTTGTGGAATCCCACCGAGGACCCAGTCAGCCTCCTCTCCCTCATTGGAGCCTGATAAGAGCCAGGCCCGGTGGGGATTGCATTAACTGCGAGCGACGGAAAAAGTGATGGATCATTTCGGTTAATGAACTTCTGTTGTTTCGTTAGTCCCATCTGAGATGCACTGGGATGCAAAAAGGACCTGATGCTCCATACATGCTACACCAACACACACACACACACACACACACACACACACACACACACACACACACACACACACACACACACACACACACACACACACACACACACACACACTCCCCTGAGAGAATGCCTCTTTATTCACAAATTAGCACAGAGTGAATTTGTGATTGTTTATTTTTAGCATGGATGTTATTGTGTATGCAAGTTTCATATTTTTGTCACTTTTATTGGTATAATACATACTTACTTGCAATGTTGTCCAACTGTAAGAAAAGAAAGCAAATGTAAGGTATTCTATTAAACTTTCTTGAATACGAGGAAATCCAAACTTAGATTATATATTTTTTAAAAAAACAGCATACAGCATACAAGCAGATTTTTATTTTTTTTTACACTGGGAATTGAACCTGTCCAAAAATA
Source organism: Sardinella longiceps (assembly GCA_027497455.2). Classification (NCBI taxonomy): domain Eukaryota; kingdom Metazoa; phylum Chordata; class Actinopteri; order Clupeiformes; family Clupeidae; genus Sardinella; species Sardinella longiceps. The sequence continues at coordinate 371,441 of JAODXP020000008.1, forward strand.
AAATGTGGTGTCAAAATCTTTCCTCAGGCATCTGAATTCTTCCCCACTGCTAATAACACTACTGCTTCCTAAACCCCTGACATCTGTATTTTTAAATGATGACAATCATTTAGCTGGAGGGGCTATATAGAAGCGTCACATTAACATGGTGTTAAACCCCCCATCACTGTAATCATTAATTAGCCTGCTCTCTCACCGAGGAGATGAGAGCTCTGATTAGTTCGTCTACTAGGCAGCGATGACATCAAAGATACGCTAGCATGCACTGCAGTGAGAGAGGACTTCATTTGGGAGTACCTGAGAGTTGACACTAATGGCTCTGCAAGTGGACTGTGTCGTTCACCAAGACAGCCATATCGATGGCAGAGCACAGTCGTCCCCCCCCCCCCCCAAAAAAAAAAAAAAAAAACTTCTTGTGGCTCCTCTGCCAATAGCCTATGTCTGGGAAACGAGGTCAGGCGATTGTGAGACACAGGAATCAATTAGCCTCACCTTTTCAATTAAGGTTGTGGAAAAGAGAAAGTCTTGGGGAAAAAAAGCTTTGTCTAATAAAACATGCTGCTCAAGCTTTGCAGCACACAAAGAGAGTGCCTGTGTGTTAAATTGGCAGGTTTTTTGTACATTGAAGAAAAAAAATCTGTATGTTTTGTGGAGAAAAGTTTGAAGGTAAAAGAGCCGTCCTTCAGAAGTTAGTCACTATTCAGTGATCACTAATTGGGTTTTGAGATGTAGTAATACATGTTGTCCCATGCTATTCACCACTTTGAAAAGCCTTTTTTAATTGCAGGTTAAAGGAAAAGTCCCGAGTCAACCACTAGCCCTGATGTTTAGATAACAGAGTACTGTTGAAAGGAAAAAAAAAACAAGTAAAATTTAGTACACCATAGCTAATGTTAACTGAATGGGGCCCAGAAATTCACTTTGATTTATTTTCCTGTGCCCCTATTAGCATCAACTGCCAACTCTCTAGTCTGTGCTCTAGCAAATTGTATTCTTCTTCTTCTTGCCAAAAGCATCTTGGATAACAGGTCTGGGTGAAACGTTCCTGACTTTTCCTTTGTTTTGTCTTCTAATATGTACGGTAATCAAAGATAGTTGAATACTGACTAAGACAGAGATGGGGTTGTCATATTATACACATATGAGAGCACAATTCTGCATAAAGGGGACCCCCCTTTGTTTGGTTTGAGCCTCTCATTCCGCTTTCACCCTCTGTTGTAATATTCTACTGTAACATATAATATGTATACAGTATATGATATTTAAGTACTGAAATCATCAAGTGTAGTGTTCTGGCTGTCATGACGACTTGTTTTTGAAGGCGTGCGTTTACAAGAACTCAGAAAAGTGAATGTCTGTGATTGACATACAGTACATTATTGACATGCATGTCTTTTTTCCAGAATTTAATGTAATTACTTTTCTGAATCGAAACAAACCTAAGCTTTGAAGTGCTATTGATGACGAGGCTCATTTAAACATCACATTTCAGTTTCATAAATTCTTTACCTCCAACAGAGTCATAACAACCCTGAAGACATGAAAGAAGAAAAACAGAGGATCAGTTAGGGTTGCCAATAGTTTAATCAGTGCAAAACAACTGAACTAACAGAAAGACATATATGGACACAGTAGATATGATTTGACAGACAGAAGTTTTTCCAAATGGATTCATTCAGGCTAGTGACTGTAGTAGCCAACCCCCTTCCTCTGAACATTAACTCTTACAGTTCATTCAAGCTTTTGCCTACACTGTTCAGTTAATCAGATTCTAGGCCACTTGGACTTGTGTCATGTCAAATATTTCATGAAAGCTACAGGAGTTGCATTGTTAAGCCAATGTGTATCAATATTCCAAATCATATAAATTAACAGAAATACAAGTTAGCATATATGGAAATCAAAATAAAACATGTTCATACTTTCTGAACTGTACTTTACTTCTATCAGTAGTGACTGAATATGCATCATCTCAGGGATGTCATAGCATACAGTAAGTCAGAACTCAGTGGAGGGTTGGCAATAGGAAACACAAACTGAATATTAAGGTGTCCCCTAGGCCAAGAGAGAGGTATTAAACACTTCTTTACTCAAGTCACCTTTAAGCCAGCAGATGCTGTGGATTGTGTTAAAACCTTTAAGTAAAAGACAACATTCATAAAACACAGCAAATCTAATATCGCTTCCAGACCGTCTTTTCAAAAGTCCTTTCTATATTTAAGACTTGCCAAAGGGGGGAAAACAATAATAGAGTTAAAAAAAGAGAAACTTTCAAATAAAAGGAATGAAAACACGAGGAGATTCCATGTAGGATAAAAACAGAGAACTGACAACAGCTGGTGGAACTGACACCTTTTGTTGCGCTACAATACTGAAGCAACATATACATGATAGCACGAGGGTCATTTCAGTAGTTCGGCTTGTCTCACATCTCTGTGGGAGAGAGACCATTAACAATAACTAGGGACATCTCTGCACTATGTACTATTTACTCGGCTTGGCTTGAGTCCAAAAGAGTCTCTGTGTATGGAGTGACATGCAAGGACTTGCTGTCTTTACAGGACAAAAGGGTCAAATAAAGAGTGAAACCGAAACAGACTGAAACTGAAATGTATAAAAATATGTAAAACCTTACAAAATGTGTCGTTTGTTATTTATACAAGTCAGACCAGGTAAGAGTTTGTGGTTTTATTTACAGCTGAAGGTATTCATAACTTGCCATCATAGAGAATTTATATTACTATGTACACTTTTCAGAACTCAAACACACAAATGCACACACTCGCACGTCGTTTGACTTTCAGGGTAATGCTCTAAGAGGGGGGAAAAAACATAATTATATTCTATAGGAAAACTCAAAGGGTAAAAAATAACAACATATAACACCTAAACCAGGTAAGTAAGTTAAAACGAAATTAGCGCCTTTCTTTAAGGAAGTAAAGTAAAGTAGGCATGGTTATGCATTTCTAGCCCTGGTGTTGATGGTTTGGCGTATCCTCTGTGGTCTCTCTCCCCGTTCCCTTCCTCCCCGAAAGATCAACCCTTTTGACAGTTGCCGTAGCAACGATACAAGATGAATGGTCTGTCTTTATTCATGGGAAGCCTCCCTGCAGCAGTACCAGTCTTATGCTGCTTTTCCTTCTCTTGTCCTTCTCACCATGGAAGGCAATATGTGTGAGCTCGACTTTGTCCCAAAAAATAAACACAAAAAGGATGAAGGAAGCAAGGGAAGAGAGAGAGAGAGGAGAAAAATCTCATTGGAACTACGCCAGGCTTTTGGAAGCGTTCTCATTCAGCCGCTCCATGTAATTCCGGAGCTCCTTGGAGTCCCCGAGCTCGATGTCCGGACACACCCACTTAATGTCGTTGTTCTGGGCGAGCACCAGTGGGCTGATGGCTGGACAGCCGTTGTTGGACTTGGAGCTCCCGAAGGTGGTGAACTTCACCCGTTTCCGCTTGGTGGTGGGCGAGTCGCTCTTGTGCTCCTTGCCAGGGCAGGCGCCCAGCTCGAGGGCGGCGCGGTGCACCGCCTGGCCCTGTGCGCACTTCTGCGCTGAGGCGCCGTTCAGCAGCTGGCTGCCTTCTTCCAGGCCCACGCCTGAGTCCAGGATGCTGCCCAGGTCCTCCTGCTGCAGACACAGGCCGTGGGGGCCTTCCAGAAGCTCCCCCTCGTGGCCCAGCCACACCCAGTCGTGGGCGTGCGCCATGGTCTCCTGGCCCTCCAGTGGCAGCTGCTTGTTGCGGTACTTGAGCGCGTAGGAGATGCAGTTGATGAGGAACACCAGGATGGCCAGGCAGAAGACGCCCAGCAGCGCGTACATGCCAATCTCTAAGTCGGTGAGGCCGCGGCGTGAGTGCTGGAGGAGATCGTCGTCCGTGCTGCTGCGCCCACTCGGCAGCTCCGCCTGCGTGGGGAACTCGGAGAAGTCCATGTTGAGGCCGGCGTCGGCCGACAGGCGTCCGCCGCTTGGCCTCCCCGGAGCTGCTGTCTTGGTGGTCGAGCCGCGCGGCACAATCCCGACCTCCGCATCCGAGATGGAGCCTCCGTAGTAGGGCACGTTGGGACGGTACCTCCGGTCTGCGGCACCACGCCCGTCACCTCCATCGTCGCCGAAACGGACGTAGACGTTCCCGGTGCCCGTGGCGAGGACGCCTCGCCACTTGCTCTTTCGGCACACCTCTGGGTTGAACATCTCGACCTTCACCAGCAAACCCTGACCCTCGCCTTTGGTCACGATCACCGGCCACTTCCACATGGGGTCCTGCCGCACGGCCACCACCCGGTCGTTTAGGGACGAGGCGCTCAGCACAAACAAGCTGGGGTCGTAGAGGTCAAGAGGGGTCATGGACCCGTCGCTGAACTGCAGCCAGGCACTGATGAGCGCTTCCTGCGGAGAGACAACAAACGGGGAGGGCAGAGAAAGAAAAAAAAATCAATCACAGAAAAACACACACACCAATTTACCATGCACGACAAAGCCGATGAATCCATTATCCCAAACTTCCAAACTTCAAACGATGACTGTTAATGAATAATAAGATCGTGGGGGAGGGGAGAAGGGGAGGGGGGGGGGCACATCAGAAATGAACATTCCGCTAAAAATACGACTGTTCAACAGCTCTCTGGAGAAACAGGGGTAGCAGGAGGGCTGTTTCTTCAGACGCTTCAAAGGGACACTAAAACAAACACGACGTTGTCGCCGCTTTATAGACTGTGATCAGCAGGAGCTGTGGCTAATCTTTCATGTCTGTCATGAGGACAAGACAGACCCCTGCCATTACAAAAGGCCCACATAATCAAGAAGGTTTTTTTTTTCTTTGCCTGTAGTTATTTTCTTTTCTCATTTTTAAGAACTAGAAAGGTGACTAGATTTAAAAAAAAACAAAAAAACAAACAAACAAACAAAAAAAAATAAAGACAGCCTTTAGAGGCATCGCCTCTAGTTGTGCTATCTGATAAACGCTCGAAACGAATCCCTCTGGAGCTCATCAAAAAGCTGTGTGCTCTTCGCTGGGCTCTGTGTTTACTTTCTGATTATTGTGATTACACCTCACTGATGACCAGCGTGGGCTGACCTCTCCTGAGGCAGCCGCCCCGCTGAGATGAAGAAACAGGAGGTATGTGCCATACATGCTAACTTCTGGACCTGCTGACCGGCACAAGACGCTCTGCCCCAGCCCTCTGCTCCAGACCACTGATTACATTCTAAAAGGTCTGAGGCAAAGCTCCTGACTCCTGCAAAGCCAGCAGCACACACTGTGCTTTCGCTGGTCTCATACGTCTGCTAATGGAGGGCTTGAGGATTCAGAAGTCTGGTCTTAGGATGGTCATTTCTCATCTGGAAATCTCTCCGACTGTTTAGCTGAGAACAACAATCCATATCATACAGTACACAACCTGAACGTTATCACGTTAACTTGATAACATCAGGGGTTCTGTAACTTTATTGGACCAAGGAGGATCCCTCATGGAGAATAAAAGGACTCCTCATAACCGCAACACAAATTAGACCATACAGGTGTTTCTATTGGCTCAGTTAAAAGCTAGATGTTATTTTGTAGCAAAGTTTTCACAGAGCTCTGCGGATCACTGGGCCTCAGTTTGAAAACAAATGACGCAAACTAAACGAAGGTAATATCCAAGTGATAAATGGTTTCTAGATATTTCATCAAAACCAACAGGGATGACGCACCTGTTTGGGGCTCTGCATGAGTTCCTGTGTGGTAGCCGTGGCGACGATGGCCCTGTTGCTCCCGGGGCTGAGCTGCAGGTTGAGGGAGAGGCCAGACACCAGCTGCACCCCCAGCTCTGTGATGGACACTTTATCATCCAGAACCCGCACCATCCTCTCAGCCAGCACAGAGTCCGACAGGGGAGACATCACCTGACACACACACACACACACACACACACACACACACACGGTAATTAGCAGTTCATCCACATGGATAATGGATATGATCAGACTGAACAACGGCGCTTTAAACATTTAGACAAACCCAACAAGAGCATGTACTCATTTGCAATCTATGGTCAGAATTCACTCCATAGAATAGGACGAACAGAAGAACACAAAATAGTTACAGCAAATACAATAATTAGCATTACTGTCTTATTCTAATCTTACCAGTGGCACTCACTTCTTCTATACCATGATCTGGGATATGAATATCACCATTCAGGTTTATAAAGTATTGGCATGTCTAGCAGGAAAACACATATTTCATTCATGATATATAGGGGTCAAAACAAATTGAGGACATGTTAGAAGATAATGAGTTCTGTCAGCATACAGCGGCTTGAGCCTCTTGGATGAAAATGGCTCCTGTCAAGTAGTATTGGCAGAGTACTGCTTGGTGATGGAGTTAGGTTTAAACGTAGTTCCAACCTTATACCTTCTTAGTGGTTCTTTCACAGGTTCAAATAAAGCAGCATCAAAGCAACTCCATAGCCTTCATTCTGTGCTTTATAAAGTTTCTTCTCTTTGATTCAACAGACACAACATGCTCATTTCCACACCTATCACACCAACTATATGTTTGCCTTTGACCTAAAATGGAACTTTTCAGACATCAATGGCCATTTACAAGATCTAATCGAGGTGACTAGGACACATGTGAAAGGACATGTGAGTGAAAAGGTGCCATTCATTCAAAAGCGTGTATCATTTCTCAAACGTTCACAAGGACACCAAACGTTTGAATAGTAGTGCTTATATAAACTTTATAGGATAATAAGCGGTTTCTATTGCTATCACTGAGATGGGCCCAAATCCATGTCAATATTAGCTAGTAGGTGTTCTGAAAGAAGCAGTTGCTTGCAGCCTTGAAAGAAAAGTTCCTACTGTATATGTGTAAAAGGACTACATAGAACAGGAATAATACTTTATAAAGACTCAAAGCACACACAGTCATCCCAAGTCTGGGTGCTGGACAAGAGAAAATACCGGTAAAAGAGTGTGTGAATGGTGTGGTAATGACAACCATAGCAAATGACGGCTAAATTAGTGAGTTCAAGCTTACCACGGACAGTAATCAAAGAAAATAGTATGACCAAAAAGGTTGCTTTTAAAAAAAAAATTGTCATTGCCTACACACCCGGATGAGTTGCAACCCGGATGATAAGCAGGATAACAGCCTTCGCTTTATGTCCTGGAGGTCTTGTCCCCATCTAGTCAATTATTCCCCTTAATGGGGACACCTTGGCATTGCATCTCTTTCGGTGGTTGTCAACGACTACATGAGATAATATCTTTATAATATTATTATCAGTGCCTTAGAAATAGTCTATTATGGTCTGTTAGACAACACTGGAGACACAGACACTTCCACTGTACTCGAGATACAGATGCTGCACTGAACTCTCAATAAGCCTGGATTTCCCTGAGACACACACACACACACACACACACAGACACACACACACACACACACACACACACACACACACACACACACACACAGACACACACACAGACACACACACACACACACACAAACATAGCACACACACACACACACACACACACACACACACACACACACACACACACACACACACACACACACACACAGGCACACAAAAGAGTGGGCTTCATGACTCTCTAATAAGCAGAGGAACGCTGGACACAAAGTGACTGTGAAGGGAGTGACAGTCTTCCGCCTCTGCAAAACCATCCAAGGCCGACACACAGAAACAGCCTCCATATTAAACCTGATGGGCGGCTTTGCCCACCTAGAACAATAAAGGCAAATCCAGCCGCGGCCATATTGCCACGGCTCCCATCATAATGAACTGTCAGGTGCAATTTGGGGCTAATCTTTAGCGGCGGCCCCCATAAGTGCCTATCAGTGCATCCCAGCAGAGCATGGCTGCTTTACATGAGCCCAAGATAGCGCTCAGCGCTAACATGACAGCTTCGTCTCAAGACCAGCTCAAGACTCAATATCCGCTAACTCTCTCTGAAGTGAGACACACATTGGAGATGACTGCGAGTGGCCTGCTTTTATATGAAGTGATCAAGCTTAGAGGAGTGAGACAAGCAACACAAGTGTGAGCATGAGAAAAGAAGAGTGCGCTGCTGTTTTCCCCGGTATTTGCCACATTCTAGGTAGCATATCAACAGTACAGTCTCTCACAGGTAATTACTATGCAGCTGGAGAGGTTATCACACCTTGACACCTTCATAAACTTAAGGCTTGGCATATAGCAACTGCAACAATTATTATTATTTTTTATTATTTCATTGATTTTGTGTCTGACTATAGCTAAACATAGGATAAAAGAATTGCAGGTGTTTACCACACAAAATTAGAGATGCACACAGATACTTTGAACAGAAAGATAAAGATTGTACTTTTGTCTTTGTAAAAAGATGCATAGTATTAAGTATCGACTTCAGGCTTCAGCAATTCTGCATAATCTTCAAGTCTTAGTGATTAGAAAAGAGGTTCAAAGAAAAAAAAAAATAACTAAGAAAAATATGTAGAATTAATATACCTAAGGCAGGATCTGAAGCTGAATCAAAATGTCAATCTCAAGCATTGTGATTACATACAGGGATAGGTACACATCAGTGCAGCACAGTCATAATAGCTGATCTACATGTGCTGAAGTGCTTCAAAGTGACCACTTGTAGCTCCTTTGATGATCAAGAGAAACTACCTGCCAACCTTTCAGTTCTTTTAAAAGCTATATTTAATTTCCCCTTTCACTGTGCTTGTGTGTGTTTACCACATGAAAATGAGAGAGTTTAAACACTTCAGGTGAAGGCGGACACACTCACACACACACACACACGCACGCACGCACACACACACACACACACACACACACACACGCACACGCACACGCACACGCACACGCACACGCACACACACACACACACACACACAAACAGACACCTCACACTGAGTTCTATTTTTCCTAAATAGAACTTAAACAAATGAGCTGCCAATCGCTCTCTCTGTTCTAAAGAGCAATTATTCAGCTAATTAGTCACAGCGCACAGCAAACAGCCACTCCGCTGTTTGTGGACTAATAATAACGGGTTTGGAGTGTTAATTTAGCCATCACAGAGTGGTGAGGTGGCCGAGGGGAGATGGCCAAATGGATCGATGTGAAATGATTTTTGATTTGGAGCAAGACAGTGGGGGCTGCGAGCCTGAAGACCTCTGTGTGTGTGTGTGTGTGTGTGTGTGTGTGTGTGTGTGTGTGTGTGTGTGTGTGTGTATCTTTGTCAGTGTATGTATGTATGTATGTGTGTGTGTGTGTGTGTGTGTGTGTGTGTGTATCTTTGTCAATGAGTGTGTATGTGTGTGTGTGTGAGTGTGTATCTTTGTCAATGTGTGTGTGTGTGTGTGTGTGTGTGTGTGTGTGTGTGTGTGATTGAGGGTGTGTTGGTGTAACGGGTGAGTTGATTTTGCTTCACACCAATTTCAACCATTACCTGACTTTGATATCTGATTTTAATTTCAGCCAATTGGATGAAATCAAAGCCCCTGGGCTTGTGGTCTGTGGTCTCAGATCATTGCCTTCCAGGCGAGAGGCAATCTTGCTATCAAATAAAGCTTCACACCACCTAACAGTATTGTCAATACTCTCTTTCGTGATACGTTTGTACATCTGTGCTTGTGTGTGTGTATGTACTGCAGGTCTGTGTGTGTGTGTGTGTGTTTGTAAGACTGCGTGTGTGTATGTGTTTCAGTGGTCTCCGTGATGGCTTGTCTCATTGTGTTTGGCGATGTGCGCGTGCTGTTCTATGGCTTTGTATGAGAGCATGAACTGCATATCCATACAGCATTTTTTTCTCTCTTCCTTTAGAGCAACACAGGCATGCGTGCGTGATCAATCTATTGACCCGAGACGCACAGCAATGATTAGTACTGCTTCAGTAATTACTAATGGGAACGCATGGTGGCAGATGATGTTTGTTGCAAAGTGTAACGGTGTAGCAAAGTGTAGCCCTGCTCCTGAACTGCTGGTTGTGTGGGAGGGAGGGAGAGAGAGAGAGAGAGAGAGAGAGAGAGAGAGAGAGAGAGAGAGAGAGAGAGAGAGAGAGAGAGAGGGTACATGTGTCTGGGGCTGACAGTGTCTGTCTGCTCTGGGTCTGACTGGGACGCTGCTGCACACTGGCCAATTGGGCCTCAGGAGAGATCCCAGTTTGGGCTCCAAATGTGGCCCTCGCTGCAAATGAAGAGATGCCCTCGCTGCTGACAGCTCCTCATCACTATCCCTCCCGCCGGGCCTGTGTGTGTCACACACGCTCACACACACACACACACACAATACATATGCTTGGGTGCACACACATGTGTCTCTCTCTCTCTCTCTCTCTCACACACACATGCTTGAGCAGCATATATGCATATAATTCACATGTACACACACACACACACACACACACACACACACACACACACACACACACATGAACAATGACTGACTGAAAAGTGCTTGTAGAAGTGTGCACACGTGTGCACACAAGCACAGAGCAGCGTAGCGGTGTCGTGTGTGTGTCTGTGTGTGGTCAGGACCCTTGAGGGCAGAAAAGAAAGAAGGACCAAATAAAGAGAGAAACAGAAAATAAGAGATAGACTAAGAAAGAGAAAGAGAGAGAGTCAGAAAGTGTAAGACGTGGAGCCAAGAGCACCACAGGCCTGTGTGATTTGGCCAAATACTAAATCGGTTTGTTTTTATTTTGGAGAAAGCGCCTCAGTCAGGCATGTACTCCAAACAACCTGAGGGAGTGTGTGTGTGTGTGTGTGTGTGTGTGTGTGTGTGTGTGTGTGTGTGTGTGTGTGTGTTCGTGTGTGTGTGTGTGGTGTCGGCGGAGGCTGTGTGCCTCCTGGCAGCGCTCTTTAAGGAGGCCCGTGGGAGCGGCGCTCTCTTTGGCGCTGCGTGCTCCTGTTGTGGGCGCCTC
>JAODXP020000008.1:387362-404862 GCA_027497455.2 Sardinella longiceps
ACACACACACACACACACACACACACACAACTATGAGACAAGAGGAGAGGCAGGTGTATCCAGGAGAGGAGAGAAGAAGTGAAATGCGAGTAGGAGGAGAGGAGAGGAAGAGGAGGAGGAGGAGGAGGAGAGGTGACAGAGGGACACTGCTGCTGTGTCATGGTGGGTGGGGACATTCTCTGCAGTGTCTTCTTCTAGACTCTTCCTCTGATGAGGAGACCTGCTGAAAACTTTCTCACTTCACACACACACACACTGAAGCATAAACGAGCTGGTTGGAGAGTGGCAGATTTAGGAATTTATGTTTTAATAATTGAACACAAAAGATATTGAAGCTGCAACTCTATGATGGATTTCGTTAAAAGGTGTGTGTGTGTGTGTGTGTATGCGTGTATGTGTGTGTGTGTGTGTGTGTGGGGGGGTTCTATTTGATTTCCCCTATGAGCCTTATAAAAGAAGACATTTGGATACAGTATAGGGAGGGAGCGGGAGGCAATGGGAGTTGTCTGGCCAAAGTGCTCTTTAAGCAAGCTTATCTTGGCATATGCTATGCTGCCTGTCTGTCTGTCTGTCTGTCTGCAGAAAGCGGAGGCCACCGCCAGACGCGGGCAGTAATGGCCGTGTCCATCCAAACACCGCTCACGCTCAAGCGCTCCAGCGGGGAGCCTTTGTGTCCCATAATGAGCTTTTCTTTTGCCTCTTAAAAGGCTTCCGCCACAATCCACTATTAATTCCTGTCCACTTGGAACAAATAGAACACAAAATGTTTCTTTTTCTGGGGGGGTGTGGGCAGTGTGTGTGTGTGTGTGTGTGTGTGTGTGTGTGTGTGTGTGTGTGTGTGTTGGCCAGACTCTATGTGGGCGCCTGGTTAAGCCCATCCATCTGTCATTCCAGGTGGGTCCAAGTAAATGTTTCTTGGTCCAGACTGTCAAGACGGGACAGATAAGGGAAGAGTAAAAATAAGATGGCACCCACCTTTGGCTGGCCGAGGAGGCCGCGGGCACCCTCCAGCCCTTGATCTGGCTCAGCTCCGAGTCGGAGAGCTCGATGTGCAGCGGCAGGCGGGGCATCCACACGCTCACCTCCAGCTGGGCGCTCAGGTAGCTGTAGGTGAAGTTGATCAGCATTCGCTGGCGCCCACCTGTCTCCTTTCCGTTAACAAACATGTAGTCACAGCGCTTGGACACCTGAGGAACCAACAAACACAACAACCGTCAACGCTCCCAACATAGACATGCGTACAAACTCACACACACACACACACACACACACACACACACACACACACACACACACACACACACACGCACACACACGTACACAAGTAAATAAAGCAGCAGAAACAAAGAGACGGTGAGAACCACGGTCAGAGCCAAGCTCAATTAGTGATCATGGCACAGATCAAGAGCATCATGAGCACACTATCTCTGTTTTCTCTCTGTCTTTCCACCTTCTCTCATTCTCTCGCTCTTTCTCTCTCTCTCTCACACACATACGCACACTTTCACTGCCTCTATAAAAAACCTTCACTCTGTCACTTTGCAGCTTCTGTGGGAAAGAAAAACAAAAAAAAGAGAATTCTCTGTCTTTCATGTTAATCAGCACGGTATGTTTGAGATGTTAAGACCTCTGTTCATCTCTGCCGAAAATCTCCTCTCACGCCTGGGCTTTCATGCGCGGGATGAGAGAAAGCTGGAAGCCTTTGACTGCTGGATCCAAGTATTTATTCCTGACTACAATCGGCCTCCGAGTCTCATCCCCTTGCCTGTGCCGAGTGCCGACATTTTGCCGGGCCCTTTGGGTTGAAAGCAACTCAACAGATGGTGTGGGTGATGGCAAGAGGGGAAAAGAGAGTGGGAGAGGGAGAAAGAGAGAGAGAGAGAGAGAGAGAGAGAGAGAGAGAGAGAGAGAGAGAGAGAGAGAGAGAGAGAAGAAGAAGAAGAAGAAGAAGAAGAAGAAGAAGAAGAAGAAGAAGAAGAAGAAGAAGAAGAAGAAGAAGAGAGGACTTCACTGTTCCAAGAGAGCAACGTTACATTTTGGAGACATTACTGTGGCTCTTAGCCAACTCTCACCCTGATTGGTTGAGTGGTTTCTCATCTCCACCAATCAGTAGAAAAAAAGAAAACTCAGCCCTAGAAGATGTACACAGTCTGAGTGTCTGTCTGTCTGTCTATGTGTGTGTGTGTGTGTGTGTGTGTGTGTGTGTGTGTGTGTGTGTGTGTGTGTTGGAGGCTAGGGTGTGTGGAGGGGTTAGATGGAGGTGGCCCAAAACCATGGCGTGAAATCTGTACAGCCGCCAGCATCGCCTGTCAACTTCCCTCAAAGCACAAATTTCACTCAGTCAAGCGTGTCATTCATTTGCACTCTCTCCCCTCGCCGCCACCCTCGTGCGCTCCCTCCCTTCCCGTTTTCACTGAGAGAGCCACGGAGCACTCGGGACGGCGAATCTCTGTTGTCCTTCCCATATTTGACAGCATGGAGGGTGTCGGAGCCAGGCATTCATTACTAGCATCGCTCTGTGCCGCACACACACACACACACACACACACACACACACACACACACACACACACACACACACACACACACACACACACACACACACACACGAAAACTTTTGGGGACAACAGAAAAGTAAAGAGGCATGACAGACTGAAGAAAATCGAAGTTGCGTCCCCGGCCGAGCATCTGTGCCGTTCTTTCATAGGCCACTGATTAGAATGTGCTGCCTCTCATCCCTTTCGATTGCCTCGTCCATGAATCATGTGTGGAGCATCTCTCTCTCTCTCTCTCTCTCTCTCTCTCTCTCTCTCTCTCTCTCTCTCTCTCTCTCTCTCTCTCTCTCTCTCTCTCTCTCTCTCTCTCTCTCTCTCTCTCTCTGTATTTGTCTGTGTGTGTGTGTGTGTGTGTGTGTGTGTGTGTGTGTGTGTGTGTGTGTTATCTTTTTTCCCTGTGCTTGCTCACTGTATGGGTATGATGAGCCTGAAGCGAGTGACCCCTGCCGGAGCCCCAGGAAATGAGCGGGGCTGTAATTGTGAGCAGGTCAGGAGAGGAGCGCCAGACTGGAGTGGCTGCTCTTCACACGGCTCACTCAGATAGGGATGGAGCTAGGACAGGCTAGGCTAGCCCGGGAGCAAATGAATTTCCACTTGGGGCCTGTTGCAAGCACATTATATCTATGTGTGTTTATGTGTGTGTGTGTGTGTGTGTGTGTGTGTGTGTGTGTGTGTGTGTGTGTGTGTGTGTGTGTGTGTGTGTGTGTGTGTAGAGAGAGAGAGAGAGAGAGAGAGAGAGAGAGAGAGAGAGAGAGAGTGGTGAGGGCTGTGTGTTAGCAGCAGGGGTTGTCTGTGGATACGTTGTAAAGCTTTGTCAGTGACACATAATTTTGACTACTGAGAAGACCAGAGGTGCATAAACACAAACAAAGACAGATACGGGTACAGACAGACAGAGACACAGACAGAGACACAGACACAGACACATACACACACACACACACACACACACACACACACACACACACAGTTAAAACCTGGACACAAAGAAACACAGTGATTGATTGAAAGAACCTGACTTTTACCTCTAAAAACAGCAGAGCAGTGAGACAGCACAACCACCCACCCATACATATTCACACACGCACGCACGCACACACAGACACACACACACACACACACACACACACACAGACACACACACACACACACACACACACACACACACACACACACACACACACACACACACACACACACACACACACACACACACACACACACACACACACACACACACACACACACACACACACACACACACACACACAAACAAACGGTACTGTCTTCCCCCTCATCCCATCAGTCATAAAAGCATGTCATTAATCAGGGTCATTGAGAGCGCACTGAGTGAGGACACTCAGACAGGACGACAGACACTAGGGGCTTCAGCAGCAACTCAGCCATAAGGTTTAATGATGCATCACAGGCAAACACACACACACACACACACACACACACACACACACACACACACACACACACACACACACCCTAAGTCCACAGCCCCCCACACACACACACACACACACACACACACACACACACACACACACACACACACACACACACACACACTCTTACAAGAGACAAGTGGAACCGAGAGGGGATAGGCAAGAATGCAAAACAATACTTAAAGAAAAGGAAAAGTGAAATTGGAAAAAAGAAAGAAAAAAAAAAAACAGAAGAAAAGAACAGAGTGGTTTGTGACAGTCTGCACCAACCTGTGCTCTGAATATAAATGCATGATCAAGCAGTTTTGGAGCATTAGAGAAAATAACAAATAACAAACACACAGAGACCAAAATCAAAACAACAAAAAAAGAGGTACAAACAAAAAGACAATATAAATCTCCCATATAACAGCAATGCTTAAATTGATTTGATTTGATTAAAAAACACGATATACAGTGCAAGTGCAAGACATACAGTACAAGTACAGCAATAAACGACCTCAGTTAGCCTTTTATAGAGTTAACACAGGTGAGGCACACACACACACACACACACACACACTGAATTATGCTACCTTGTAGGAGCTGTGAGCAAAGTGGAATGCAAAGTGCTCTCAAAACTTTTGCGAAAGTACGACTCATTTTGAGAGATGGATCCACCATTCGCCTAAGGGACAGACTTGGCAGCTCATACATCAATTAGGGGAGAGGTGCGATTCCCCCACCTCACCAGCTCCAATATGCCATCTCCTTACAGCATTAGCGTCGTGAAAACTCTCCCCCTTCCCCTCTATTCTGCCATCTGAAGATATGTTTCCTCCCCGAAATTGCACCTCGTTTGAACAGAAGTGTGCAATTGTAAAACAGGCAGGGTCATAAAATATAATTGCTTTCCGATTGGGGAGACAGAGTTACATGTAAAGAGGCGAGGAGGACTGGGGAATGAGACAAGGTGTGTGCATGAGAGAGGCTGGGAGAAAGATGGAGAGAGAGAGAGAGAGAGAGAGAGAGAGAGAGAGAGAGAGAGAGAGAGAGAGAGAGAGAGAGAGTGAGTGAGAGGTGGAGGAAGAGAGGGAGTGCATCTGAGCATGACGCTCAGGTCTCTCCATGTGTTCGACTCGGGCTGCTGTCTGATCGAGGTAATTAAGCACAACACGTCCCCGATCAGCTCTGCTTACACACTCCAGCAAAGAGGAGTCTGACACACACACACACACACACACACACACACACACACACACACACACACACACACACACACACACACACACACACACACACACACACACCACGCGCATGCACGCATACACACCCTACCCATCACAATTCCAGCTCTGACGAGATGCTTTTTAAAGCAGCCATGCAGTGAGCCATCTAAAAGAATCAACTTCATCCCTCATTGACTCTCTTTATCCCTCCCTCCCTCTCTCTCTCTCTCTCTCTCTCTCTCTCTCTCTCTCTCTCTCTCTCTCTCGCTCCCCCCGACTCCAACCATCTCTCCATCCCTTTCTCAATCTCAACCCCACCCCCACAATCCTTCCTCCTCCACCCTCTATCCCTCAGTTGATTATCATTTAATAAGTTCCACTGCTTAAAAAGCTTGAAATTAAAGACAAAGGGAAAAAAAATGGATGAAAATGCTAAACATCAATGCAGCACATGTGTGCGAGCCGATGGGATTTTAATTGTTCTCAGAGGAAAAAAAAATACAATGAGGCACGACTGCGAAATACCCCGGTGATTGCCGAGGACTTCATTACAGATGCATGCCGTTAGCTCACATGTGGCAAACAAGCGCTGATGACAGGCCGTTAAAAAATGAATGCTTTGCTTGACACCTTGTGTAATTCCCCCATTTCAGTTTTGTTATTAAAAAAAACAAAACATTTTCTAAACAATTCTGACATCAGTGAAACGTTTGATATAGGACCGACTTTAACTTTTAGCCTTAGCCATGCCACTCAGACTAGCAAGATGGGCAAGAAGTCACCTCAATGGCATAACTTCAAGGCTAAACATCACAGTGAAGAAGAGTCAAATTGAGAGCTCATATCTATGCAATTAGGACTGTGAAGGATAAGATTTTTTCCTTCAGAGAGCAGATTTGTCTACCCTGGAATTGATTTAAAAGCGTGGGGGCAAGGCTACTACATAACAGCACTGCTGTGGCACATGGATGGGATGCATATGGAGAGGAGAGAGAACTTTGGGTTTGTCTGAAAAAATGAGAAGTTATTAAATGGGCAGCAAATTGAAGTCTTTGGACAGAAGACACTATTTTACGGCCATACAAATCATGTGTGTGTAAGTGTGTGTGTGTGTGTGTATGTGTGTGTGAGTGAGTGAGAGAGAGAGAGAGAGAGAGAGAGAGAGAGAGAGAGAGAGAGAGAGAGAGAGAGAGAGAGAGAGAGAGTATGATTCCTCTCTCTTGAGGTCAATGTCACTGTGTTCAGAAACTGACAGATAATTAAGTCCAGAGAGAGAACACACGCCCCTCACTCTCTCTCTCTCTCTCTCTCTCTCTCTCTCTCTCTCTCTCTCTCTCACTCTCTCACACCCACACATACACACACACCCATTAACATTTCCGTTGATTAGCTTACAATCAAAGCAGCTTTCATACACTGTGCTAAAGTCCCAAATAGGAACCAACTACAGACAAAAAAGTCACTTGTTCTCTTTTTTTGTCCTTCATTCTGAGTCTTCAACCTTGTGCAAATTTTAAATGCAGCTATAACTGCATGGATTTCATAACAAACACTGTATGTGTAAGTCCTGCCCTCACAGGTTAGCTGTCAGAAATTCCCTGTTCAAGGAAATAATGAGTTTAACCAAAACATCTTGTGTCTTCTGTAATGGCAAGTCTTGGGTAGCTGGAGCAACAGGGCTCTTGTCAAAATTGACGGAAACTATCCTTTAACAATGGTCTGTTTTCAAGAATTATCACCCGGTGGAATGGAATACTGTTTTCTGATTGGCTGTCAGGATGTCCGTTATTTCTAGATTTCTTGAGTTCCAATAGCATAGTTACAATGTGTGGTGATTTTGGCCAAGTGTACCCTATAACACCAGATAAAGAGATTTCTGTTGATCTTTATATAGAAATTTAACCACCTTATTCTCAAGCAAGTACGTTATCAATGATGCCAATGGATAGATCTGGTTGTCTAGTTTAATTTAATACCAAATACCTCCATTGTAAGAGCCAATATACCCATATAAAGCTTCCGAAAGACAATGAAACAAAACCAATTCACCCGCGATATGTATTGCAACGCTATAGCGCGCGCAATAAGATTAATGAGTGTTCAACAAACTTATTTTCGGCTCGAAAAAAATACAGAGGTTTGGACCTCGGTGTCCTCTATTGTAGCTACTGCCATGAGTTTGACCTGTCACCGTTGACGGAGGCGAATAAGATACCAGTGCTGTGCCTTGGTGCGCTCAAATGTAACTACAGAAACGCATGCAAGAGTATACAACACATAAGATGCTTTCCTCTGTAAATGTTAAGTATCAGAGGCCGACTGCATTGAGCTGAGCTACAGTTTGTAAGTAAAGTTTGCTATGCATGAGGTGCGCTGTAGCTGTAGCTCTTGATTTTGGGCATTTCAGTTAATGAATAGAAATTATAAAAGACCACCGGAGCTTTCCATTGGAGGTCAGACATCTGTCAGACATGTTCCACTCATTCAACACATTGCAAACCTAGCAGCAGAATTGTACCTCTCCTCATCCATCTTTAGGCTACAACAAGTTCCTTGCCTCTGTCCTGGTTTCCTGTAATTGCTTGATATCAATAGAAATGCACAGCATGTACAGCTACTTTTGTTGTAGGAACTTTGTGTGTGACTTCACCTTAAAGTAGCCTGACATTGCCGTTTGGCACACCAAGCCGGATGCGCATGCATGACTGTGGAAAGAGTGTCTCAGACCAGATATTCATTTAAGACACATGTGTAACACTTGGAATTACAAACCCTTTCTCTTTCACTCGATCTCAATTCGTGTATGTACTGCGCACGCAGAAAATGGGTTGTTATTAAATAAAATCATATACTTTCTATCTTTTTTTTTACTAGGGCACAGCTGATTTTTACAAGGGGCACGTGCCCTAGTAAAAAAGGCCTAGTGACGCCCCTGCAGCCTTGTGGATCTTCTTTCATATGAAAATAGTACCCCAACCGAACAGGTTAACTTCTTTCAAAACGGAGCCACATGTTTCTTTTATGTTTTAAACACTTGCTTACCATCTATACGTTTTAGTTGCAACCAGGTGATAAGCGGGATCACGGTGTCCCGATATAAGATAATAATGGACTTGGTGGAGCTTGGCTGTGCTGTCGGGCTGTTCTTCGACCCGCCTAGTCCATTATTATCTTATATCGGGACACCTTGGCCGCCGTTATCCCTTACATATCATGAAGTAGAATGTTGGGAAGTCTCATTGAAGTGAATGGAGCATTCTGCAGCATTATAAAGTACTGTCTAATAAGAGTGTTTTATGAATGATTTCACAGATTATAATTGACAAAAAGGTAGAACACACACACACACACACACACACACACACACACACACACACACACACACACACACACACAGACACAAGGTGTTCTGGAGGTGTTTTACTTATTTGTTGCAAGTTTATATTTTGTCTACTGTTTTTATCTACTGCTCTTTGTACTGTTTAGCTTTTCTTTGTATTATCATAGACATTGCAGGGCAGACAATCCAATTTCATTGTTGTGCAAACACACAGGACTTGTAGGCTATTTTTTTTCATTACTCTGTATTTTATGCAACTTTTTAAAACTATTATTCATTTTTTCCCTTACTCATGGAAATACATTACCCACCTCTAGGGGTTTTTAGCAATAAAAGCTGTAAAAGATGGACACTACAATAAAGCATAATAGATAGGGGCATACCACTGCAATAATCTACGTCAACATAAGGTTAGTTGTAATTTCCCTGTCTCAGTCCTCGGTCTCGCTGGTGACTCCATTTAAGAAGCTTTAAGCTCTTTCAGACTACTTTACTGAACATTCATCTACAAGTTCTTTCAAATGGTTGGCTACTTCAGTTATGACACCCTCAGGAAATATACCAAAATATGAAATGCTTGAAAAAGTGGTACAAGCAGGCACGGATGGTTGAGGACACTGTACTTGGATTGAGTTTATACAGCCCTATCCGTATCCCTATCCCTATTACAGATGACTGATATTTCTTCATTTTGATGTAGTCCATGTAATTAATTGACAATGATCAGACTGTGAACATTTCAGGAAATTAAGTCACTGCTACATTAGAACTTTAGCAGACTGCACCATCAATCAATTTACTTTGATATATGACACTAAAGTAAACAGCTCAATGATGGCAAGTCAAGAACAGACAGCATCTTTCCCTGCTTATCGTCAGTGTGCCAACGCTTCTAAAGGTCAAAGGTGACATGATAGTGTAAGGCTGCCAACAGCCATTATAAAGCCTTACTTATGAAAAAAAAGACTGGTGAATAAAAGTCACTCTGAGGTCAACAGGTAAAAAAGTAAGACTTTGTTTGTGGCTTGAAGGTCTTGCAAGTCCCATTCTCAGCAAGTCAAACGACACCGTTGGCCAATCAGCTTTCTGCTTGTGTCCAGACAGCCTCATATAACCCGCACCCAGTGGTCTCTGAATGAGGCCGAGTCAGACTACCACTATGGATTCCGCTCATCAGCAGAGACTCAAAGGCCTTGGCTTATTACTGACCTTGACAACATCTTCATCAGTTGAACGGCATTCCACGGACTCGGTCACGTCAGTTACTGACCCATCAGTTCCCACGGTAACCACTTTCACTGGCACTGCCACAGTTCTGCCTGTAAGCACTGCTGTGTTCAGTATTTCTGTGTCCTAGAGAGAGAGACAGAGAGAGAGAGAGGAGTATGTTTGTTATAATTATGTTGTACTTGATCTATCTTACATGACGACATAACGATCAATCATTTAGGAAATGTAATCACATAATAACACAGTAATTACAGGATAATAACATAAAGTGATATCAAAAATAACTTCTGGTTTGCAAAATGAGGTGATGGAAGATTCTGAAAAAAGTCATAGCACACATGGCACACAATAGAACTGGGCATTGTTGTTTTCATGGTTGAACACCTATCTAGGACATTTTTTGTTACAACCTCAAGCTGTTCCTGTGGCAAGAAAACTTCCAGGAGCAGACCGCAGGCTAACCATTCCAAGTTCTGTGATGGAGACCCGAGTGCAGTTTGTCTAAGTGCTTTGATTCCTGGCAAACATTTCCAGCGTGTCTGCACTTCTATCGCACACTTCAACAGCTCTCAGCACAGCTCCACCCACTGGTGTGGGAATAAAAGGGCTTCTCTTGATGATACAGCAGCTCGAACAAAAGTGAGCAAAGAGCTAATTAGATCAATTAAGACGGGCGCGTGTAATCCTTCAGCTCGTCATGCTAATGAGAGAAGGTGCTGGGCTGCCGCATTCGCCGCCTGGGCCCTCTCTCCTCATCCCAGCTTACTCGCAACAAAAGAGTCTTAAGACGTCCAAAGCTCCATGTGGAGGAATGAGTGTGTGTGTGTGTGTGTGTGTGTGTGTGTGTGTGTGTGTGTGTGTGTGCGTGTGTGTATGAGTATATGTCTGTGAGGTGTGATCCAGACACTGGTCTTTTAGTCACTCATAGGGACGGCTTCTTTGTTATCACGGCCACCCCCACTCTCCCCCCTACCTCCACTCTCCTAAGGAGAGAAGACAGATAACATTATTTAATCCCCCACTGTGGATAATGGAATTTTGAGCTTGTTAATAGAACTGAGGCTTTTTTCTTTGTCTTCTTCTTCTTCTCCCCCCCCCCCCCCTCCACATACCCCCACCCCCCATAACGACAATCTCCATTTAAGCTCAGCTTGAGAAAAGGATCTTTACTTCACTCGTTTTTATTTGAATGTAATACAATTTAGAAGGAGGGAGGGATTTCCTTTTCTCTTTTGCCTCTGTCTATCTCTCCACTATTGTCTCCATCAAGACCAGAACGGCATGATTATGCACGTCTAATCTACGTATCTTATATTTGCATGCACATTCCCAATATGTCCACTCCTATCATTCTAAAAGATGAGCTTGGGGGAAGGGAGGCTGACTTGGCATTCACCTGTGAAGTCGAGACAGGATTTTGACAGGGTGTTATCGTCAGCATTTGATTTTCTGTCAAAACGTTAATTTATCAGGACTTGGAAAAGAGCTCAGATAAATAGTCTGCTAAAATAGGGGTGGATGAAAGCACAACCATCCCTTTCCCTCCTTTCTAGCCTCTAGACACCCCCCCCCACCCCCCACCCCCTCTCTCTGTGGCACACTCTCCTTACAGTGCACACCAACACAGTGTCAGAAACACATACATTTACACTTCTGTAAATGAAAATGAATTCAAAGAAGCGGCACAGCTTTTCAACTGGCTGCAGGAGCTTTTAGAAAAGCCTGTCAATGTGTCCATTCAGGGGCTGAAAAATGAGCACTTGAGCCGCGAGATTAGCCCACGAATTAAGACAAACCCCCCCTCTGCTATAGCATGGCAGCTTTCCAGATTGTGTCTTGTGTGAACGGAGTGAGAAGGAGAGCAGTACAGAGGAGAGAAGAGTCTAAAGGTTGATTTATTCCTTAAATATACCAGTACGCTTTCTCTCCTGAATACACTGTAAACATTTGCAATTAGTCTACGCAGTGAATATCATATGCATGCGTGTTACATTAGCTATTATGCACTTTCAATTTAGTAAATAGCCTTGTTGACTGTCTTGAGTGTACTTGTATACAAATAAACATCTTAGCAGATTATTTTCAATAATACTTTCTTCTCTGTAAGTAAATGGAATGAAGTGTTAACCTTGGAAACAAATGTAGCCTAGTGAAGAGAGAGGAGTTGATGCGTGGAGAGGAGAGGATGGGATAGATAGACAAGAGAAGAGGAGAGATGAGAAGAGGAGAAATTGGCATGAGATGACATGAAGTGAAAGGAAAGGAGAAGAGAGAGGACCATTACGGGGGCAGGGACAATGAGAGAAATAGAGAAGGAGAAAGTCTTGGGGTGTGTGTGAGCCAGAATAGCAAACCACTGCACATCTTGAGAGCCTCAAGACCCCTGGCTTTTAGAGCCTCCGAGAGACTGGCCAGGGGTAGAAGATGGAAGGGCAAGGCCAGAGAAAATGACTGGGTTTGTCATAGCTGACTTGCAATCCATAGGGAAAGTGGAAGCTTAAGTGCTTTAAGGGCATGGATGTCCCTGGATGAACTACATACTGGAGCAAAGTGGCATACACTAACCTACTCCGATTTGTTGATTGGACCATTCCAAAATTCAGAAGTATGATGTTTCTTGAAAATGAAAGGTAATTGTTGTTGGCATTGTTGACAAATTTTATTCTGTATCGTCTATTGTTCCACAAGTGTGGTGACCTACAGTAGATATTGCAGTATAATTTCAGACACCAAATATGGTATACTGTTTGGATACAAGGATGGGGTGGGGCCAGGATAGTGTATGTTCTGTGTGGGGTAATAGTACATTCTATTGACATTTACTATATAATATAATATATATACTATATATATTATATTCTATATTATATACTATATATATACTATATTTACTATATATATATATATACACACTAATATTTCTGATATTATTTTTATTTATTTCTGTGTGGAATTAATAAGTGGAATAATACATTTTCTGCTACAATACAATACTCTTCTGCTAATGTCTCTTATGTCTGTGTCTTGTTCCTGGCTTAGTTGATTGATCTGAAGGATGGGTTATTACTCATAATCAGTAACTATATGTGTATGTAATATCAGTAATAGTCTGCAAATATTAGTATCTGTATTTGTAGGTGATGCTGCACTAATAATCACAGTAGGTTATGTCACCATATGTTATGGTTTCATGAAAACAAAATTGGCGAGGCGATGGGTCAATATGTTACCATATGGTGTGGGAATTGATCACTGTGTGATCTGACCTGACGGCGAAAAGCATGAATAATATTCATAAATATTTACTATTTGTTTGACATGTGCTGTGGATGCCTTCCCACATACTTTATTGTCTCTCCACCTGACTTTGCATAGCCGCTTACATAACAGCACTGTGACCACATAAGAGTCATTTTCACTCCACTTCATAAGGCTGGCAGGAATCTGTAACCTGGCAACTGCTGCAATTACCCCATAAAGAAATTAGAGCCTCTCAACATGAGAACAACTAATCCCTTGGTGAAAAACTTGTGTCACTACAGCCTGGTGATATGGTGAAAATCATTTCCCCCTACATCAGTTAGCCTAGCATCGAGAAGACCGAAGTAGCCTATGTATCAGCAGACTGAAACATTCTTCAATATGTTAGGCATTATTTAGTCATTATCTCGGCAATCTCACATATAGCACTACACTGTACATTTGACAGGACTAGTTTTACTAGTGTGTGTAAGTGGGGTAATATGGCCACAGGAATTGATCAAATTTATGGCAGAGACAAACAATCTCAGCAAAGCCCCCAAATACTGGAGTTTGAGATCTAAGTGCATGCACCATTTTTTTTATATGAATTGACATGCCCCAAAAGTAGGCCAATCAATTAACAGGACCTACACAATACATATAGGAGAAGAAAAGAAGACATACATCTTCTAAGAAGATACAACCAGATGGCTTCTTATTTAGTTAATTGGGCTTTTTTGTGCAAATTTATTTCAAATTCAAAACAGCTTCTTAAGAAGAAAAAATAAATAAATAAATACAAATTGGTGACTGGAAAGATGACCAACACTGGGTAGAGGGACCCCATTTTTGCTTAGGGCCCCAATGAACCTCTGGTGATATCTGCAGTGTGTGTGTAAGTATTCTCTTGATTGCATGACAGCTTGTGAGAACATGCATGTGAGCAAAGTTTTGTCTTGCTCTGTTTATAATTACACTGTAATTTTATTCTGTATTGTGTGTGTGTGTTCGCTCACTCGCATGTGTGGGTGTGACAGCATTGGTGAAGAGAGGGTGAAAAGGGCAGGTGTGTATGTGTGTGTGTGTGTGTGTGTATTTCTATGTGTATCTCTACTCGAGTGCATAGGTGAGGAGAGGGTGATGGAAGCAGGTGTGTGTGTGAGTGCATGTGTGAACGTGTGTGCATGTGTGTTTGTTAGCATTCAGTCTGGCACTGAGCTGCAATCTCGCCACCCATCTGGCCTTGGGTGTAAAATAAGGGGAGATTTAGTGTGACAGAGGCAGTGATGTGGGCGGCATGAGAACCAGAGCTACCAGCCTCAGCCCTGTGTTCTCCCAGCCCTCCTGCTCTCTCTCTCTTCTCTCCATCGCTCCTTCGTTCCCTCGCTCCCCAGCGTCCAGCCCCCACCCCAGGCCCTGCCAGGCTGCAAACTGCACCATGTTAATCCCTGTGCAATCTCTCACTCTATCTATCTATCTATCTATCTTTCTCTCACTCACTCTCTCTTTCTCTATCCATTTTCTCTTTACTTCATTCCACCTTTCCATTGTTTCTGTCTCATTCAATGGCTCCATTCCCATCAACGCTGTATATTTCTTCTATTCGGTCTCTGTTTTCTTTCTCACTTTAGCCCGACAAAGAGTACCAGAAAGTCAAAAGCAAGGAGAAAACAAGAGAGTGCAAGACAGGCAGAGACCGAAGGTGAGTATTGGGGCTGGTGAGAGGAGCCAGGGTGATGTGTTATTCATGGGGGCTCTGTAGAGGGCTGCGGGGCTGGTGGTCGGTGAGCAGCAGCAGCAGCAGCAACGGCACGGCGCGCCTAAGGGGGCTGCTGGGAGATTAGCGTAAGCGACCAGGCTCGAAACCTGCGCTCCGCAGCCTCAGCCTCACAGGCAGGTCGAGGCAGGAGCTGCAATCCAGGTTGGGGTGGCAATAAACAGAGGAAGGTGAATCGATGAAAGGCCATTACACCCTTTGGCAGCGCTGAAGATGGAACAAGGCGCTGGAGGTGGTGGAGGGTGGGGGTGGCGGGTGAGGGGGAGTGTGCTGAAGGCTGCTGATTGCTTCTCCAAGCTGGGGGGAGGGTGGCAGTTTAAGGAGGACAGGTATGTGTGTGTGTGTGTGTGTGTGTGTGTGTGTGTGTGTGTGTGTGTGGGGGTGGGGGGAGGCTGTTGTGGGGTTGAGGGCAGCTCACCTAGGCACCTCTACTCACAAAGAGGTCTCGCTGAAGGCTGCAGAGACCCCCCAAGTGTGCTTTAGCCTCTCACATACAGAGACAGCTTCGGGCCCCGGAGCCGCCTGTCCGCTCAGCAAACCGCATCGATCATGTTAAGCCTTTCATTTCATTCGGCCAGGGTCCACCCCGCTGCCCAGCAGGGTGATGGCCGTCCACCTCGGCCTTGCCGACGCTCCAGGAAGAAATGGCACAAAAGTGCAGACAAACGGCGAGCAAAGAGGAAGATGGCTATCGATCGGCGTAATAGCGCCCTGGAAAAAAAAATAAAAAAATAGACAAGTGCCGCTACCGAGCACATTAAAAGCGGTGGGTTTTTGGAGCTAGAGGAAAGGTGGATGGGCTTTTCTCTTATAAACAGCTCCTTTACTTTCTTTCTTTCTTTCTTAGTTTAATGTGATATTGACAGCTCTCACCTACCATGACTCCATGACTCTGAAGGCAATAACAACTACCAAAGTCTTTTCCTCTCTCATGCTGTGATTTCACAGGGGGGTAAAAAGAAATGGAAGCCATTTTAGATACTATATGCCATCTTTAAAAAAAAAAATGTATTGTGTTTTATTCCAGCATTTTATTTGTGTGTTAGCCTCCTTGTCAAGTCTGCCCAAGGCTGACAAGAGTGACAGCTTCTCAATTGCTAAAGTAAATGACAGCTGTAAATGTAGTGGAGAGAGAGCTATTTCGGTAGGAAACTTTTAAGCGGACTACTCATAAATGCCTGAATAAATGCTGACATAAAATACATCACTGCAAGTGAAAAAAAAGAAGCTTCGGGCCAAAAGACATTGAAATACTTTCCAAGCTCTGCGAGCATATCTTTCCAACGCTAGTTATTCCATGGTTAAACATATTACAACATACATATATGATCCTTGAAATCATTATTTCCATATCAAAGCATTTGTTTCTTCTCTCTCTCTCTCTCTGTTCTATAATTTGTAGCACTCTCTGTTATAATAATATGAATCATCTTTTAGCCTGCAACTATAATTTTTTTTACTGCCAACAATATGCAAAAAAATGGATACAGGCGCATAAGGCTGATTAACAATTTTATTGTTAACTATTTCCCCAGAAGTATGTGCTGACATTAAACTTTAATGGACACCTGCCAGCCAATTAATAAGGGACACTACAGAACCTTTGGTCTCTGTGGATCTGTGGTAGGCCAATACTTGGTAGTCTCTGTGGTTGTGTAGTATACCCGAGGATATGAATCAGCACTGAGTCCCTGGTCTCTGTAGTTTTGTAGTATACTTGAGGATATGAATCAGCATTGAGTCCCTGGTCTCTGTAATTTTGTAGCATACTTGAGGATATGAATCAGTATGGAGTCCCTGGTCTCTGTAGTTTTGTAGCATACTTGAGGACATGAAATAGCATAGAGTCCCTGGTCTCTGTAGTTTTCTAGTATACTTGAGGACATGAAATAGCATAGAGCCCCTGGTCTCTGTGGCTTTCTAGTATACTTGAGGACATGAAACAGCATAGAGTCCATCTTTTCTGAAGTTTTGTAGTATACTTGAGGACATGAATCATCATTGAGTCCCTGGTCTCTTTGGTGGTGTAGTATACTTGAGGATATGAATCAGCTATTTATGAAGTCTCCTCTTGCCAGTGAAGTCATTGAGGGCCGTGGGCTCAGAGGGCACACTGAAACTCAGCCAGAGTTGGTGTTAAGTAAGGACACACCCCTGCACACCTATTGACAACAAATCTGGAGGGTGCCCCCTCTGGAGAAGGAGGTTTCTTTGACTAATAGTTTTCCAGCCCCCCTGGCAGCTGGTGTGCTCCAGTGCCTCAAATAATACCTCTACATCACTGGTGACGGTCCAAGAAAGAGGCGGCGATGAATTACTCTCTGAGAGGAAGATTTAAAGAGGCGGTCGATGCTCGAGAGGGTCAATGAGGGCAAGCTGACAAATAGGATATTGAGCTATGTGACGGACTTGAAATCCACAGCACGCTGTGTGAACACTGCCATAGTGAGGGTGCTTTGTTTCATACTTTGTTTACTCTTCCCAGCAGAGGGAGGAAATGTAGGCTATAAAAAAATCAGTTTGGTGGATACCTGGACATAACATTATGCTGTTAGCATTTAGATGGAAGCATATTGATGTAACTAAACACTTGTGAGGTTGGTCTCCCACACACACCAAACAATGAACCTGCTCGACTGCGCGTGAATGCACCAACGCTGGGCCAGTAAGGTGAACCGTGCTTCGGCTCCTGA
>JAODXP020000008.1:407362-464862 GCA_027497455.2 Sardinella longiceps
ACTGCACTCAGTAATTTCTCTGATTCTCTTTTCTCGGCGTGCGCCACCCTCCAGTGTGCCCCTTTGAAGAGAGGTAAGAGCAGCACGAAACGGGGACTACTAAGGCAAGTCAGCGCACACCTTAGCCCTATCCTCTCTAGATGCTCACAGCCAAGAGAATGGTGAACAAAAATGATCCTGCTACCAATTACAGGATTCATAGACTAAGTCAATACAGTCAGGAGAGAGGTTGGGGAGGGGGGGGGGGGGGGGGTGCAGAAGCAAGTAATAGCATGAAATATTTCTGCCTCGACTTGTGGGTGTCTCACACTGCCAAATCCTATTAAGGCATCAAGTCATTCTGGGCATCGAAACTGATGTGATTACATTGATTCTTCCTTCCCTGCAATTCCACCAGCAATGCACTTCTATGCCAGTCTGGGGGTTTATTTTAGTTTATTTTGTTGCGCTTTTTTCGGCTTTTCATGCAGAGCAAAAACTTCAGATTGACTGCCTCAGGAAGAGGAGGGGGGAAAAGGCAACCTGAGTGATCCCAGGATGCAATCGAATGGTGTGGGTGGTGCAAAAAAGGAAAAAAAAATGCCACGTCCTGTGAGCACATCAATGATATAGCCTGCAATAATGACTTTTTTTGTGTTTGCTAACCTCACCCTGCAGAAAGCAAGTTGTTCTTTATCTTTCTGCGAAAAAAGGGAGGCCTTCGCTGTGTTCTGGTGCGCTGTGTTGTGCCCGCGCAAGTGCACGCACCCACGTGTGTTATCTGTCGGAGCCTGACAGATAGAGACTGAGCACCTCATCGCTTCTTGCCGAGCTAATTTGAGCGCAGCGACTAATGGTAGTGCAAGGCCTTGAGAGAGAGAGAGATAGAGAGAGAGAGAGAGAGAGAGAGAGAGAGATAGAGAGAGAGAGAGAAGGGGGAGAGAGAGAGAAAGACGGAGAGACGGGGAGAGAGTAGGAGAGCAAGGCAGCCAGAGGGCCAACGGCACTTAATGAGAGCCCAGAGACAGCCTACCCTAGCAAGACAGAGGAAATATGCATTTGAAAATACACAGAATGTGTAAACACACACACACACACACACACACACACACACACACACACAAACACAGACACCAAAGGCACAAATTGGTGTCTCTTGTGCATTGTTTAGGACTGATTTTATTTCAGTCCATTCAGTCCAATGCCAAATTCTTCTACAGAACTGCGTGAGCCAGGAAAGTGTTTCATCTTTGGATGTGTGTATGTGCAGCAAGTAAGTAAGTAAAAAAAAGATAATGATGACAATGCTGTGTTAGATGATTGCGTATGAAATGAAGCAAAACATCAAAGTGAGGTGGGTGGGCACCAGTTAAAAAATTGGCCCACGGCTGATCCCAACCATTTCCAGTAAAAGCAACACCTCTCTCCATCGTTGCAGATTCACTTGGGCCCAGTCCTCCACCCCCACCCCTTCATAGCTATGGCGATGTTCCAAATGACCTCTCAAGGCAACTTTTCCTCCCCATAATTCATAACCGAATAACCAGCGCACTAAAAAAAAAAAAAAAAAAAAAAAAAAACACTGCTCCACAGTCCTGTCCATTCCAGCCTGTCATGTTATAAATAACCATTATCTTATTACATTTAGATGTCTGCAGTCACTTACCAAGTCTTCCCATTCAAAAAGAATTACTCTTGGCCCAAACTCAATTACCCCCTCAATTATGGTAAAGGACTATATAAACTATTAGCCAAATTAGCCCTAATTAAAATGTGCAAGCGTTGTGTTCAGCGAAGCAGTTGTGACTGTTGTTTCAGCAGATACCAGTAGCTGGCTCACAGATTTCTCCCTCTAAACAAGTCTATTCAGTTGCGATAGACAGAAATCATGTAATGTTCTGTGGGGTTGTTTGCTGTATCAGTAAGACAAAGGAATCAAAGAAGAAGTGAATACATAGGGCAGTCTTCATGACTGAATCATTTTCTCCTTCACAGCCAAATAAACAAGAGGTATCAAAGCTAGTGCATGCAGGAGAAATCAATAACTTGCATGTTTAATGGTGGAGTGTGGTGAATGCATGCAGAATGCATGCGGGAATGACAAGCTCCTTGTCCCAAACATGAGACACACGGAAGACTGGGTAATTAGGGAGAGCGATAAACACATCTGTTTCAAAGGGGATGGTGCATCAGCTCACAAGATTAAAGACATTTCTTTATCTCGATGCATTGATCTATGTTCAGAGGACTTCTGAGGCTCTACCAAAAGAGAACAAATTGATAGTTCTGACACAATCATGGAGCCGATTCCCAAGGAAAACACACATATTGTTAAAAATTCAGCTGATAGGTCGACTGCCTTATGTAACTTCCTTCAGCAAGATGAGCTACCCTGGAACTTCAAGCAGGATTTTGTTATTCTGTTCATTTACTGAATTACACAAGCATTCATCCCAAATGGTTTTCTTGGCTGCCATTGCATGTGTATTCAAGCTGGAGCACAACAATAGAATATATTTATAAAATTTATATTGCTTTATTACTTAGGGGTCATTTATTCAGTCAGATGTTGTTAAAGAAGTTAGATATAGCCAATTTATCCAGTTTTTTCGAGTACATAGAGCAATTTACCATGTTTTACCAAGCTTTTTCGCTAACAGTAACATTTTTGTATACTGTACTGTACTGCAGGGGTGGCCAAACTGTTCTGGTTGTGGGCCACACAGCCAAGAGCCAATGCAAAACTAGTTTCAAGTGAAAGACTGACTATGTTTTCAATCAGAAAATCTGCAGACTGCCAAATGTTACACTGTTTAATGATACCATTGAAAAAACATGTCACATTATGTCAATGCATATACAGTATAATATCAGATTAATGTATCAACACATTTTTAACTTCAGGGCGGGCTGCATGAAAGAGAACGGAGGCTCCGGGCCATAGTTTGCTGCTTTATAGCAAATGCTTTTTCAGCTAAGTAAACAGTGCCAAAGATTGACATTAAACACCCCTTCTGTTGAAGTTTGATGTGAAAATGGTTTGTAATTTATGTAGAACACTATTTTTTCTTTTGATGCTTTTTGAGTGTTGACTTTATCAACCTTAGTATACACTGTAATACACTGTTGAGACATGTCAAACAAGTTTGATAAGAAACCCAGGAATATCAAGCTCTGTATGCAAGTAGAGCAAAAATACACACTGTTGGCTATGTGAGTTCGTCAAAGAAATGGCCCTTCTTAATTAGCCTGGCAGGGATTTCATATTATGTATGACAAGTGCGCTACTGAATGGTTGATCAAATCATATGAACCTGATCAATGGTGAGAAAAGTATTTTTCCTGAATGTTGGACAAGTCTCTGTGATATAGCATTTCAAACAAAGAAAAAAGAAACATAAATGCCTTAACCTAAAATTCTCCACTAAATCCATGTGGTCTGATGTAAAGCAGAATGAAAATAAAATAAAATAAATAAATAAACAAATAATAAAAATCCCCGCTGACCTACCACAGAATATCTACCAAGCAATACAAGTTAACAAATCCAACAAAACATTCCTCCTCAGAGCAACTACTCACCTCTTTGAACCTCTTGCTATATCTCATCTTTACTTCCTACTTTCCCTGACAGCTGCTGCCCCTGTGCTATGTACCAGATAATGGAGACATTAGCCTTTTATTCTCTTTCCATTTACTTATATGAGTCAGTGATAAAAAAAAAACAGGCCCCTGTAGCTGAATTAGAAGCTCCACTCACCATGGCCAGAGGTACAATGCCCCCGAGGTCCTGCGGTGCCAGGCGGATCAGGGTCTGGATCTCGTCGGAGAGGGTGCGGGAGAGTGGGTACTCCACCTGCCAGGTGACGGTGCGGCTGCTCAGAGGATCCAGCAGGCCGTTGACCTCCAGGTCTACCTGGAGAACCTTCTGGAAGGCTGCTTCCATCCTAAAAAATTGCAAAAGATGGAGAGAAGGTCAGTCGGGGGAGATGGAGGAGTGAAAACCAATTTAGTCGAGCCTTCTAATGCAACAATTACCAACACAGAGGTGCTTCATCTCAGTGCTCCACAAATGTTTTGAAAAGGAGCGTGCCAAGTGGAACTCGCAGGCTCATCTTTGGTCAAGGTTTAATCGCCCCACACAATTAGGCAGCACTCAGAATCGCACTGTTGTCAACGGTTATGAAAGCTCTTACCAAATGTGAACATAATGCTCTGACATAATGCCTCTCAAACATAGACAAGAGCAGATTTGTCCCCCAACATTATGTTGCCTTAGTCCAGTGGGACTTGCAAGATGACAGATTATGATCCAAGCTTGCCTCTGGCATCCCAGCCAAAACCTATTTCAACATTTCACACTTCAATCTAACTGTTTTGGGAGAATATAAGGTAATCAATGGATACTATGGGTATTCTCAATGCAAACATCAAAGAAACAAAGAGACAGCACACTATCCCATAAACTGCTCCAAGCTGCCAGTAGTATAAGACATATGAATGTGATGTAGAGCGATTTAGTTTTGCTTTTTTTCTTCAAAGTACACATTTACTGAGCTCTGGGAGTAAGACACATGCTAGCAATAAACCAGTTGTTCTACTACCGCATGAAATATAAACACTTATGGAGATATCTTTTTGTCCAAATAATAAATAAAGAAATAACCGAACTGGAGACTAAAACGCACAATATCAATCCCAGATTAAGTGCTGCGCTTGGACCGTGCCAGTATCGGCTCAAAGGTGACTTGGTCCGCTCCGTGTCTGCCTGCCTGCCTGCCGTGCTTACTGTCCCACTGCTTGGTGCCAAAGCTGTGAGCCAGGGGAGCAGTGGTCCAGCAAGCCTTTGCTTGGGCAGAGTATGTAGAGGGTTTGGGTCTCATTATTCCACTCCACTGACACACACATCCCATGGAGTGGCAACAGAGAAGAGAGGAGAGGAGGAAGGGGGGTGGGGAAGGGGTTGGGGGTAAAAAAAAAAGAGAGAAAAAGAAAAAGCAATTTACTTTTGGTCCAGCGCCATGGCTGGCGCTCCTTGGAAGATTTGCAGGCTGGAGCATAACATTTTCTGTGCTGATTGTGATGCAAACCGAGCAGAAAAAAAACAATGAATAATACAAAGCTCATTCGATTTGCAGTATCTTTGTTTTGAACACACCATTATATGTATGTGTGTGTGTTGTATGTGTGTGTTTGTGTGTGTGTGTGTGTGTGTGTGTGTGTTCACTTTAAAGGAAGCACAAAACACTAAACCAGTATCACACTCACAACAAACATCAGAACACAGAAAAATAAACACACCAGTGTCATTTAGAAAGGCAGCGTTAGCTGTGTATTTCAAAGCAAGAAAATCTGGAAATCAGACAAATTTCCCAGAACCCAGCCTGACATACGCGCAACACAGCCTGGTGCAGCATGGCAATGGCAAAGACAACACAAGTACTTTGTAAGCCTCAAGGTCATTCACTGCAGTGCGATGCTTGTCTCCACATCTTCATAAAGTACTTGAGTGTGTTGACAATCTACAAAAGTAGGCTCTGTGTCTGTAGTGAGCACTCAGGAAAGACTTCAGAGTGTATTTTTTTTTGATTAAACATTACAGAAATCTTGGGGACTTTAAGGGGTAGGCAGAGAGGCCTGTGTTCTTCGAGGAACTCTTTCTTGCTTGTTTGAAGTCTGAGGGGGCTGTGGAACACTGTGACAGAAAGAGAACTGAGTTCAATCCTTTTCTTCGTCTTTTCTTTGGAAATCTTTCTTTCATTGTTCCCCCCATATTCACCTCCCCTCTCCTCTTTTATCTTCCCATCCCATCCATACCTGTCCTACAGTAAGAAACTCTGCTATGATAAGTGATGCCTCTCCCCTTCCTGAACCTCAGCCACAACATGTCACACCTGTGTTTACTGCCATCCTGTTCATACATCCTTCCACATTTCTGTAATGAAATGTAACATGCCCACAGAAGTACTTACTTTGCATCAAGAATTCAGACCGACACTGGCACTAGCTCCTAAAGTAGCCTCATAAAGAGTAAAGTCATCTTTCTCCTTCAAACTGCGACCAGCAGTGCAATGCAAACATTAGAGAAACGTCAGGGTAATATACCCTAAATATAACATGAATGCATACATTAGTATGATTGGTTATCTAAGGTTTTAATTACAAGGGCATGCCAGTTTGTGAAATTATGAGAAGAACGCTGTGGGATTTCATACAAAGCAATAAGTATACTGCATTTGTATGTTTGTGCATGTGTATGTGTGTATGTCAGAGAGAGAGAGAGAGAGAGAGAGAGAGAGAGAGAGAGAGAGAGAGAGAGAGAGAGAGAGAGAGAGAGAGAGCAGTAATAAATGGCTGCCATCTTTGCGCCACCATGGCAACATGACTCTGAGCCAAACAGTCATGCAGCTCTGTTTTTCTGATCCCAAAAAAAGAAAAGCCTATTTTCCTCTGTCTCTAATTACCGTATGTGATAATATCTCTTATTTGAGGTACTGGTGCAGTCATTTATTGTAAAATAAAGTTGTAGAGAGAGTCAAGCCAAACTGTAACTGTTACGACAATAAAAAAACATCAACAAATTGATCTAATTTTGTTTGTTTGAACTTGAGGGGAAAGAAGTGCTAAGATGGAGACGACACTGAAAAAAAGAAGGGAATGTTGGCGCGTGCTGTCAACATACAACCAGCTCCTGAAGCCAACTGGATAAAAAACAGCACAGTAACTGTGCATTTATAGTAGTATATTAATATAGGCCTACATGTACACAACACAACCATTCCCAGCAGCCAAGGACATGAGGTGGGCTCCAATGGGTACAGTCTGGATTGGATGTGAATTCCTGACTGTAGTTTCAGGGTGTGGCCAGTGGAGGGAGATGTTCTGTAGTGCTGTACAGTTGACATGGTTGTCATCAAGGCAGAGGGATTATTCAAAAGGCCATGTGCTGATGTGGACTGAAAAGTGGCCAAAATGATGCACTGTGTTCAACAGTTCAACCACACACTTGTTTAAATGCATGGCTATTGTCTATTCCACAAAGAACAATCTCATAAAGATTGACCTCAGTTAAAATATTTATCCTCATTCAGTGAAGACTGATTTTTAACATATAGTCCCTGAAAGCAGACATGGTTTCACTCAGACTGGCGCACGCACGCACACACACACACACACACACACACACACACACACACACACACACACACACACACACACACACACACACACACACAGTGCAAAACCCCGACAGTATTGTTCTTCACAATGAGAGGGACAAAATGTGCCGCTGCTCTAACCAAAGACTTTGTAAGAGTGGAAATGGAAATAAATATTTAAAAGGAGGAATTGAAATTCTGTCAAAATGCTTTCATAACTGAGGGGGTCTGCAATGAAGCCCTCTTCCTCTAAAGAGCCGGGCTGTATTCTTTATTTCTCTGAGCCTTTATGAATACTGCAGCAACACTGAGGCAGCCATACAGAGAGAGAGAGAGGGGGAAAAGAGAGAGAGAGAGAGAGAGAGAGAGAGAGAGAGAGAGAGAGAGAGAGAGAGAGAGAGAGAGCATTGATAGAGTGAATGAAACAAGGAGATGGAGGAAAAAAAAGAAAGAATAGTTAAATGGAGTGAGAAGTCATTTCAATGGGGGCTCAGAGGGGTGGCGTGTTTGCTGTGCACAGAGGTGATCTGGTTAGCAGTGACAACAATGATACATCAAACGCGCAGAATCAATTTTACTACAAAGCCACTGTGGCCCGCACCTTGCGGTCGGCACCACGCGCCGCGCTGGAAATGAAAGAGCGGATCTGCAAAGATAATGGCAGCCCAAGTCTCGGCGCGCTAAAGCCACTCTCTGCTGGGCTGTGGAGGAATTCTATTTCTCCAAGGTGCTCCGAGAAGGCTTAGGCATTGGCAGCCTTTTGGCAACTCTTCCTGTGCTTAACAGTCTCTCTCTCTCTCTCTCTCTCCCTCTCTCTCTCTCTCTCTTCTTTCCCTCTTTCCTTCTCAGTGGGTCACCAGGACCCCAACTGGCAAAAGCATGAAACTCAATCAGGGAGCTGGCATGGGGGCTTTGACCTGCAGTTTGT
Organism: Sardinella longiceps; assembly: GCA_027497455.2. Classification (NCBI taxonomy): domain Eukaryota; kingdom Metazoa; phylum Chordata; class Actinopteri; order Clupeiformes; family Clupeidae; genus Sardinella; species Sardinella longiceps. The sequence goes on from JAODXP020000008.1 coordinate 415,427, forward strand.
ACTCTAAAGCTCCCCTCAGGACAAACAGGCCCAATAATACTGCCTTCCTCAACTTTACACAACAGCAGTCCATCAGCCATCAGCCACTAGCCACGGAGTATGCTTACTGGGCCATACTGTCACGTTTGATCAACTGCCTCTCCAGTTTGCACTTACTTTGAAGTTTGAAAAGTGCCTTGAAAAAACTTTCAGTTTTTTTTAGAAACATATTACTTGAGCATGTGTGACTAGTTTTCCACCAGAGTACATTGTTAAATCATGTTTGATGTTTTTTTCTGAACAAGATGCAGGGATATATTTGCAGAATCTAGCAGAGAGTGGGCTGAATCTCATTTCACTTATTTCACTGTATGAAGGTCAATGTTGGATTCAACGCATTTTTGAGACTACTAGATATCGAAGACAAAGAAATGCAGCATCAAAAAATTAATTAATTAAAACCGCTCAATGTCTCATCAATTATCAGTATTGATGATGATCCCCAAAGCTGGTGGTAATCTCTGACTCCACACACAATGGCACATGTCACAGGGTTTACAATCACTAGAAATCACCTCATCGCTTTCATGCATAAGTAGCTTTATCAAGGAGGGGAGCAGCGACACTCGGTTTGAAACGTGATTGGTTAATCCTAATCTACGTTTGGCAAACCCGAGTAGTGTACCAGCCAATCCTGGGCTCTCGTGCCGATGTCCCATGGTACACATCTGGTGCTGCTGACTGTCACCGAGACCTCCCTCTCCAAGGACTTATGCATTTATGGATGTGTACAAGAGTCTAATGCATATTTCCTGGTGGCGGAGTGGTGGAGACGTAAAGTAATACTCTCCCAGACTGTCTCGAGCCCGTCACGGCCAGGCCTTCAGGCGCTGATGCAATATTCATGCCACTCTCCAGTTGATTTGCTTAGCGTTGTTCTCATCGGAACTTAAGAGATTTAAGAAGAATGCGCTGCCAGGGGGGGGCTGGCATTTGTTGAAAAATGGCCGTCCTTGGGGGTGCATATGCAAGCAGGAGCCGTCCTCCCACCTCCTCCCCACCCCAACTCCACCCCCTCACACCTAGGCACTTAGCCCCGCTCGGCCACACATTACAGATGCAAAACTAAATGAAAAATTCCATCCCCTGGCATCAGCTCTTGGAGCTCTCGCTCTCCCAAAAAAAAAGAAAAAAAAAAGTTTGGTGATGCATGATGGTGCGACCCAGGCAAGAGAGAGATGAGGGGGGATGATTTCCAAGACCCTTGCCTTGCATGGATTTCCAGCTCATCACAGTAATGAAGGATGGTAAGAGCTCTCCGTCACATTAGAATGATACAGCGATGAACAGATGACTATTTCTCTTCAGGCTCTATAAACTGTCTCATGAACTTTAATATACTGTAGTACACACATACCCCAGAGTAAACTGCTTTGCTTGTGCCAGGTCTGTGCTGCTGTTTGATTTCAAAGAACAACCTGAAAACATGGTCTGTGCCAACTGTGCAAATGAGAAACTAAGAGCCGTATTTAGAGAAGGTACAGGTCCAGGTGGAACATTTAGCTGTTTTACACCTAAAATTACAGTGTTCCTTAATGCTCGTTCAGAGTGATCACTATAAAACTCCTTGCTTGCCTTGTAAAACAAATGCCTCGGAGGGAGGGAGTAATTTGTGCTGTAAGTTTACAACCCAGTGTTGGTGAAGCAATCTAGCAACATTTTACCTTGTAATGTAAAACACACTCTTGGCCATTAACAGACCTAAGCTTCAAAAGAGCAGGGTATTATAAAATATTTAATTAATGCACAACTTAGTGTTCTCCTTAACTACAGAATTACAACTTTAGATTGAGGATAAAAGGGCTCTTCTGAGGCCGAGGAGTGCATCATCTAATTTTTGGTTCTGGGAACGTTCCGGGAAGGTTATTTGTTGGGTGAGGGAACATTGCATGAAGTTTACTTTGGTTCTCTAAAGGGGCACTAGGAAAGATTTTTAAACAGAACTACAGTAGATCGTTCGCTGCTGGTTGCGTTGTCTGGTTAGGCAAACATTCCCACAACATTCTCCTAACGTGATATTTTGTGAGGAAAAAAAATCTAAGACGAAAAACACGACCACCACGACCAGGAATCGAACCCGGCCATTGGCGTCGCATGTGTGTGCTCTACCGCTATGATATGAAAAAATATAGCGCTGATACATCATGAATTGCATGTCACAAAATTAAGATAGCCTAAATCTATCTTCAGAAATAGGCGAAAACAAGTTGTTTGATGGTATTTACCTCTACCAAGGACGTTATGTTTTTTTGCCGGCATCTGTCTGTGTGTGTGTGTGTGTGTGTGTGTGTGTGTGTGTGTGTGTGTGTGTGTGTGTGTGTGTAGGTGTGTGTGGGTGGGTGTCTATCTGTGTACAACATAACTCGAAAAGTACTGCACAATGGGAATCTCCGTATAGAAGAGACAGTACAGTCATCTCTTTGTGAGGATAATGGTCAATGTTGAAAGCTACCGTGTCACAATCATGCTTTTCAACAGAATTTCAGACCTTGTCATGGAGTTCATTTTCTCACTGTACTGTAGCACCTTCTGTGAAACTGCCATTTAAAGACTGTGGGAGGAAAGGGGCTTTAACAACACAGAGTTCTACACATTTATATAGAAAATATCTGCGCTTAGCATCTGAGTTCATGACTCTTTTTAGTTACAGTCAAAACAAATTGTGGTAATGCTTTAAAGTAAGGCTGCTGGTTAAGTTGCATTTTATCTACTGTAGGGTATGGACGAATATGCATGGCGTAAGAAAAAGTGTCAAGGGGATAAATTACTTACTGCTTAAGTATAGACTAAATAACGTGAACAACGTCAAAGTCTAGACAACTGCTGATGAGACTGGATGCATGCATGCACATGCAAACGATGGAAATATCACACCTGAAATTGTGTTAAGAGTAGCATAGTCTAGGCTAATGGCAGGGCTGTTCATTGATTCATCACAAATGCATGACATAAACTTAACCTATAGATGGGGTGTGAGGTGCAAAATGGGCTGTTTTAATTAAATAGATTACGGTGGATAACTTTCACGTCGTTGGTGTTATTCCAGCACTCTTACGCAGCAAAAGTAGCAGGCAGAGAAAGAATGTGGCATTTAACCATGTTATCTTGCACTCAGGTGATGGTTGCTTTCCCAACACTGACAGTCTCAGTCTCAGCATTGAACTAGGTGAAAGGTCTTGAGCCTGATTGGGTTTACATGGCTGTTGTACGAGAAGATCCAGTTCCTTATTGAAATCCATGCATGAAGAATCAAGGGAGGCCAGCAAGGCTCACTGGAGAGAATTTTCTTCACAGTTTCCTGGTGCTGTAACCAAGTTGATTAAATTGGGTCAAATCCCGTAAAAGATTCATTAAACATTAACAAAGCCCCTGGTTGTGTTCACAAGAGCAAATTACATAGCTGCGCTACTGAAAAGTACGGGCTGTAGATTGTGGAAGATTCTCCTGCCGAAGGGCTGTCAGCAAAGAGGGCTTTCAGCTCTGGGCTTCGCTAAAAAATCTCTCGTCTTCTTGGCAGTCACGTTCTCATCATGACTGTGACTAACAGAAAAAAAGAGAGAGGAGAAAGGGGCTACTTCATGATTGGTGGCGAGAAGAACCTAAATCCTCAAAGGACTGGCCTAATTAGGTAAAGAGATGCGCACACATGTGACACACAGGTTCGTTAAGAAGGCAAATTCCCATGATAATGTGGCAATACACATGCATATACATACAGCACTCTCAACTATGCTCTTGGAGTACACATACTGCATAAATGCACCAAGATGGTTAGCCAACACATAAGCTTACAGTACATTTCCTAAAAGCCTTTTATGTTACGTGGCCCTGCACATACAAACACATGCACACATGCTCGCCCACTCACACACACATGCACACATGCGCACACACACACACACACACACACGTACACACACACACACACACACACACACACACACACACACACACACACAGCCCCAGATAGTCCTGCTCAGAGAACCATTCACATTCGCACATATTTGAGTCGCACTGTACATATGTCTTGTTACATTTCCCCGCCTTGACAATCCTATGAGACCAAGTCCTATATCAACATGCATTGCTTCAGTAGCTGGAGGGCCCTTTGGAGAAGGAAATATGCAATTCCGTGAAATTATGCTGAGCAGCATGTCCTATGAGTGATGAACATCCAGCTTTCTTGCTCAATGAGAGAACCTGCCCCCCCGCCCCAACCACCATCGGTAATTGGAAGCACTAAACCATGGAATCTGTAGACTAATTAAGGAATCTAATCGAATTCGAGCATTTTACATTTCTGTCTCCATCCTGTTTGTCCTTTGTGCACCGGCATGATTGCGTGTACCATATGAATCATGCATACTGAGTCAAACACATGCAAGGAGACAAACGCGTCCAGTGCAGACGGTGGGTGCAGTGACAGTCCCTGCTAAAGGGCTCGCTCTATGCATGGCTCGCCGGGGGGATGCACTTGAACATGATCAAGTGTTTGGGGCAATGTGGCCCAATACCTTCCAAAATGTGGCAAGACTGAAGCGGAATATTCAGCTGAGCTTCACTGGGATTAAAGAATTCCCTTTGAAACTGCAGCCAGTCTGCTGCTACCCTGCACTTCTTTTTTTCTTTTCTTTTTTCTTTCTTTTTTCACCAATGCCTTTTTCACAAAAAAAAAAGACAGTACTTGCTTTCTCCTCACAATGCATCTGTTGGGCTCAAGTGAGTTTGCCTGCTACAATCAAATACAGTGGAACTATCCAATAAGAGCAAATACTCTCAAGTTCCTTTCTTGATATTAGTTTTCAGATGATTCTGGATAAAGACTAAAAAAAAAAAAAAGATTATTTGCAAATGCAAGCTCTACTTTTCATTAATAATGGTCTGCATGGTCTGGTGGTAAAATAATATTTCAACAGCCTAAGCAAGCATGAGTCTGTGTCTATGTGTGAGAGAGTCTTAATGTCTCCTTCTCTCCTTCTCAAGGCTCGGCTCATTTTGAAATGAATTCATGGCAACGATGAGAGAGGAAATTTGGCTGGACTAGTGCTCTGTCATGGACATATAGCTAGCCCCCCCCCCCCCCCCACACACACACACACAAATTCAGTATAGTTTCTGCCTGCCCCCCCCCCCCTCTCTCTCTCTCTCTCTCTCTCTCTCTCTCTCTCTCTCTCTCTCTCTCTCTCTCTCTGTGCAGTTATTACAGTCCTGATGAATGAGCTCATGCAAACTCAGATGTAATTTGGGCTATTGTCCTGTTGGACTATGCAGATTTCTGCTGCAGTGCCACCATATCCCTTTGCCATATTCATAAGCTCATTATGGATGTGTACATGGAATGGATATAGCTCTCGTACAATTTAAACCAAATTGATGGATTGTTTGCTGGATATGGTAATACTGTCTAGCCCTAGCAGCACTTCTATGGAGAGTCACCCTGATCTTCCCGCGACTGATCTTCCATTAACGTCCTTCATTTATGTTTTTTTCTTCCTTTCATTTTGTTCACCCTGAACAAAGTTTATCTTTAAATTCAATATATTTCAAACACATGTTGCAACTTGTTATAAACTACATGAAGGAAATACCTCTAACATATTCATAGCTGCATGCATATTTTACCGGCTGGATAGGACACATGCTGGGTGCAACATATGGAGCACAGCTTTATTTTTAGGAAACACACTGAAAAGTCAACGCTGTTGCTGCCTCAACACTTGCATCACAGTACATCATAGCGCAGAGAAAAAAGAGGCAAAAATATGAAAGGAGTGAAAAAGAAAAAAAAAAAAAGAGGAGGGACATGACACCACTACAGACTTCGCCAACGCACATCACCCCCCAAGACTCTGGCTCTCCTCTACCCACCACATACTTGTCCAGCACTGCAGGTTTTTTAACGGAGATACACAACAGTGACTGCAATCCCACAGACCTCAACAGCCAATCAGTGACACCGTCTCTCAATGCAAGGCCACCCAGCATGCTTTGAGGCCAGTAAATTAAGTTTGACTTAAATCAGATGTCCCAAAGGTGCATTCCACACACAAGCTCAGGAGCACCCACAGCACAAGAGCACTCAGAGGACCATTCCGAAGGAAGGCCAGGGTGGCTACTGTAGAAGACAGACAGCTAGGCTATTCGTTAACACTGTATCCTTGAGGAGGATGACACTTTTGATTGGTTCTCAGCTGTAATCGGCGTAATTACTAAACTACATGGAGAGCCTCAGGAATCTGTCAGCCTCAATCACCAAAATGGTTTGTTTGTCTGTCCTTGTCTGTGTGTGTGTGTGTGTGTGTGTGTGTGTGTGTGTGTGTGTGTGTGTGTGTGTGAGTGAGTGTGTGTGTGTGAGTGTGTGTGTGAGGGAACATTTGTATCTCTACTCATTTATCACAGTCACCATGGCAGCAGAAAATAAAAGATGCCCCTTTCATTCTCCTCACATCGTCCTCCTTCATGGCCAGTTTGTGTGTGTGTGTGTGTGTGTGTGTGTGTGTGTGTGTGTGTGTGTGTGAGTGTGCTCATTCACATGTTTAACAGTGATGTCTACCTCCGTACCTGTATGCGAGTGTTAGTGCCGCCAGCTTGTTTAGCATGTGTGTCACATGCCCTGTAGCGGGTGCCCACCAGACAGACTTCACAGGCCTGCACAATGCATCTCCATCCCGGGTGCATTTGCAGCCGCCACTGCATGTGGCGCACGGCATATTAATTGTCCGCCATTACTCTTATTTGTTTGCCTCCACAATCAAGCCTGCATTTCTCATGTACTTACATGGTGGGGCCCTAATGTAGGGATGACAAGCCCACTCCTCCCTGCCCGGGGAAAAAGAAAGGGGTGGGGTGGGGGGGGTTGTACAGTGGTCTGTCGCAAAGCGTGATCGTTAGATGGATTTAGGGCATCGATCACACATTATTTAATTTGCGCGAGTGGCGTATGAATCCTGGATGAGTTGTGCAAGGGGGCCTGCACTGTTGTGTAATCTTAAAGCGCTTGTAGGGGCCGTGGGCTGAGCCTATAGAATAACAAATGAGATTTTTTTTTTTTTTGTGGAGAAAAAAAAAAAAAAAAAAATGGGCTGATTTATTTGCAGAGGACTGCCATCATTAATGAGGCTCCAGAAATGGCCCTCCCAACTCTTAATGCAATAGAGGGAGTTTAATCTCTGCCTCTGTGTGTGTGTGTGTGTGTGTGTGTGTGTGTGTGTGTGTGTGTGTGTGTGTGTGTGTGTGTGCATAAGTTTATGTGTATTTGTGTGTGTGTGTGTGTGTGTGTGTGTGTGTGTGTGTGTGTGTGTGTGTGTGTGTGTGTGTGCGTATGTGTGTGTGTGTGTGTGTGTGCTGTATATGTATAAGTGTATGTGTGTGTGTCTGTGCATGCGCGTGGTGTGTGAGCGCGTGTGTGATTTACACGGCCCACCCACTCTCAAGCCCTTCAGTGACTGGAGCATGTATGTGTGCGGAATGGAGAATGGGTTTCCATGGTGCCCCCTCCACCTCCGTGACAACACCACTGGATGGATATTAGACATGCTTGAACCTCTGCTCCTCTCGCTTCACCTCGTACAGTCACCTCACCCACTCCTCTCTCTCCCCCTGCCCCTCTTCACTGTCCTCTTCTTCATCATCATCATCATCATCATCATCATCATCATCATCATTTTCTTCTTCTTTCCTCTGCCTCTTTACTTCACCTCTCTTGCACTCCTCTCCCTCTGATGGTCTTCATCCTCATCGTCCGTCTCCATCACTTCTCTTCTCTCCCCTTCACCTCCCCCTTTACTCTCTCCTCTCCACGCAGTTTTGTCAATTCGTTTCTTCTCTTCTTCATTTTCTTCTCGGCTTCCATCGCAAACCCAGTCACCTGCCTCTCACTCGCTTCACTCTCCTCCTCTCCATTCCTCCTCCTTTTCCTTCTCCTCACTCTCCCATACGCTCTCTCTCTCTCTCTCTCTCTCTCTCTCTCTCTCTCTCTCTCTCTCTCTCTCTCTCTCACGCGCTCTCCATCTTTATCTGTGTTTGCAACGCAAGTGCTGGCGGTGTTGAGCTCTGCAGTGGTGCTGGAGAGCCCACAGATAGGAGCAGGGTGGGAGAGGGTGCTGCTGGGTGGTGGTGGGGGGAAGGCGGGTTGGTGGAGGGGCTGGGGGTGTCAGCAGAACCAGGCTGGCCTCTTGCGATAAGACAGAGGGTAAGAATCCAGGGTGGCAATTTAATCCTCGCCATCCTGCAGCAACTGGATATCGCCAACTGCAGCCAGCGCTTTCTCTCTCTCTCTTCCCCTTGCCCGCACTCACACACACACACACACACACACACACACACACACATACATGCAACAAATGTAACACACACACACACACACGCACACACCATACAAGCAAACAACACGACACACCGACTTACTTAAACAACATAATTTTTTTGGCGGTGCCAGCAGCCTTTGGGAGAGTCAAAGCTTTGAATAAAATGTAAGTCACTTCACAAGGCAAACAGCCACCCAACAGCACTCCACAGGGACCCCCGCCCACCGAGGCCCAGTGAGAGTCACACAGAGAGGAGAGGGAGGGCGCTGAGCGCTCAGGTGTGGGAACGGCGGGTCAGCCCACAGCCAACGGTCCATGACGCTGATAAGCAGGCATACGATGAGACACCTGTGGACGTCTCTATGCTGAAAATAAGTCTTGTGCTTAGCACCGGTAGGCTGATGACTGTGTGTATGGAAGATACATACAGTGCTGCATAAATCCACACTTCAGACCTATGGATTACTTTCACCTATACTGTAAGTGCTTTCAGCCTACTCAGCTTTTTGGCAGCCTTATCACACTGGGTCACGACTTAACGCTCTGCGATGGCTGTTGTCAAGGTCGCATTAACTACCGCTCTGGCCGCACCAAGCACCGACGGGAGGGCTGCCAAAACAGCATCTTCACTCACCCCCCACTGACGCGTGGCATCATCTTACACAAGCGATTAGGAGATATGGGCCTCTACGCCACCACAGATGCCCTCACTGGCTGGCAAGCCCTGTACAGTGCATAATCCCATAAGGGCACCTCTAGTCAAAAAAAAATAAATAAATAAAAATAAAAATATGATCGTAAAAAATATAATAAAGTATCCGGGGAGGGTTAAAGAGAGGACGTGTCCACAGGATCAATGGTGTACGCCATGCTTTATGACTGGCCACTACTCCGCTAAATGAATGGCAGCAGTCCACTTCCAGTACCAGTTTGTGTGTGTATGTGTGTGTGGAATGGGGAGGGGGTGGGGTGTAGTGGTGTGAAGTGACCTTGGCGTGGCATGGCGTGGCGTCTCTATGAAGCAGCCAGTGCACAGGCCCCCATGCCGTGTTCAAGCGAGGCTTTATTACGGACATCTGGGTGACGGCGAGAGCGACCCGCAGTTCTTCCTACCGCCAGGAGCGCCGGGAAGCGAGAAGCGTGGGCCCGTGGCGTCCTTGGCAGATTAATGAGGTGGAGTGGCGGAGGTGGGAGCAGCGGGGTCACCCCACGGGTCAGGAGAAGGCCGTCCGGCTAATTAACCCATCCAGACGGCGCAGGGACACTAATGGATTAAAGCCAAGGGATGGACTGCGGCGATGCCGAGGTAGAGCATGGAAGGACGTTGTCCCTCTTCAGTTCTTGTTCGATCTCGTGTGTTGGAACGCCAACACATCCGCCCCACCTTCCCCCTGGGAATTACTCATCCACTAAATTGGTGAGTGACTGACACTGGCAGGCCGTGAGGGAAGTAAGTGGGGGGAAACAAGCAGTCTGTGCTTTATCAGTGGCGGGGATCTGTTTGGCAGGTGAGTGAAAATCCTCCGGCATTAAAATGCATTGACTGTGATGAATGCCGATGTGTCTTTGTGTGCTGCATGTACCCATGTGTGTGTGTGTGTGTGTGTGTGTGTGTGTGTGATTGTGTGTGTGCCGGGGTGTGTCTTTGTGTGCTGCATGTACCCGTGTGTGTGTGTGTGATTGTGTGTGTGCCGGGGTGTGTCTTTGTGTGCTGCATGTACCCATGTGTATGTGTGTATGTCTGTGTGTGTGTGTTTATATGTGTGTGTGTTGCATTGCTGTTTACTTGTGCGCCTGTGCGAGTGTTTCCCCTCAGCTGTCCCTCAAGTTCATCACAAATCCGTCGCCTCGCTGAGATTTCTTATCAGAATGCTGCCTGGAAAAAGATACCTGACAGATGGACTCCCAGAAGCATGTTTGGAATCCAAATGAAACGCTCTTGAGGAGGACCGGGAGGAACTCGCATGCAAACAAATCACAACCTGACGTGTTTAGGATGTCTGACATCCACATCACAAGTGAGCAGCTTATAAATGCGTTGCGTTTACGATATGTTGTTTTTTTCCCCCTTCTTTCTTCTATGTCCATTCAGTGTTACAAGGCCGTGGAGCCGTCACACAGGAGAGATACAAGTGAACTGTTGAAACCTCATAAAATCAACACTATTAAATATTCATCACTTTGCCCAGACTGCTCCTGCTGGGAAAGTCAACAGAATATGATAAAGCAATGCTGAATTATTGGGTTCGGTAATTATAGACTTAGCAGGTTTGAATGTGGCACTCTGGAATGCATGTGTTTAGTACATGACACTCATACAAATGATCCTCTTCAGCGCTCCACTGGATGCCTGTGAAGCACAGCTATTTTAACTAGGCTAAATCACAACACATCTCACCACTCCAGCTGACGAGTGCCCTTAAGCCTGGTCGCCAGCAAAACCAATATTATGGATGTGGGCACAGACACACCCCGACATAAACACCACCCGACACCCACAATCACACCTTCAATCTCCTCCATAGCAGCAGTACGGAGTGCTAGATGGAATACTGCCAGGATTCGGATATCCTAGAGCCTCCTTTTACAAATGTAATTCTTCTACAAAGAAATGTAGGAGGTACAGGTAAGCTTGCGATAAGGAGTAGAAGATATAGGCTACTGTAAACTGGAAAAGTATCTGTGGTGCTTCTTTTTAGAAGCAAAGCTGGACAGCACATATTTGAATTAACTGTCTGACTCCTATGTAGACATGCCTGTAGACTAGGTGTTATTTTCTATTATCAGTCATTGTATGGAATAGTGGGTGCCATTGGTTTTACAATCAAAACTTCCTTTCTAACTTCAGACCAAAACCAGCTATCAACAGGATATGTCAGTGAGAGGACACCCCAAAGAGCTGAGGCCACCCTTAAAAATGTTTGTTTGGTGTGAACCCACCACATCAGGCAAATTGGATCCAACCTTCATAATAAGAACGGAAGAGTACTATATTGGTTTCAAAAGAGAGACAGGAGAGTGTGTCCTGATCATAGCCTAATCAGAATTTTTGGACTTTCTGAACAGAAACGTACAGGGTTGAGGTGTACCAACTTCTATTGCAAGCTAGCAAAAGTTGCATTGAATAAGCTATTGGCTTCAGAGGAGAAGAGTGAAGTGAAGAGTGAAAACAGCAAGGAGACAAAATATTGGATGCTACACCAAATCTGTATTTGTAAGAAAGGCCTGATTCAGATCAAGTGAACAGTATGAGCTGTCCTCACCTACAATGGGACAGACAAAGAGAAGACTAGCATGGCATGACTGGTAGATGGCATAAACCTCTGAATATAGTGGTGGGGAGGAAGGGAAAAAGGAGCAAAATCCTTCTTTGTTGGTTGTTTGTGGGTACTGAAACAGAATGTAGACAAGCAACCTAGCCAGAATTCATGTTTCTGTTTGACTCTTACTTCGTATTTTTATTGGACAATAAGTTTAAAATGTTGTTATGTCTGTGGCACAGACAGCGACATTCACTGGCAAGTGTTTACAGAAAAATATGTTCATCAACAGTATCATGACCAAAGTTGACAGAAACGGTTCCTCAACATTGCAATGCTCGGTGATTCTTCAATTAAAAAGAGACCTTAATGACATGGACCCCGAAAGCCCTGTGACATCTAATGGCCTTCTCTGAATGACTCTACAAATTACCCCACTTTGCTACCGCACTCCGTATCCAGATGACAGACCTGTTTCATTTTCACCAGTCACCATATCCTATACAGTCAGTAACATAATGCATGTACCGGCATTACATATTCAGATAAACAAAAAATGATAAACTGTAGTTACTGTTTAACTAGATGATAATCAGAATACAGCTACTTTGATAAAACTAATAGATTACATGGGGACATTTACTGAAGTTAAACTGGGTTGACAGTAGAGAACAAACTTATGAGACGATAACTTCATCAACCTCATTAAGTTGTATTTTTTTACATGCTCTGGCCCTGTGTCAGAAGCCAGGGCTTAACAAAATAGCCACTTTAAATATTATATATTTATATTATATGCTTAATTGACTTGCCTCTTCTTGGGATCTCAATGAAAAGATAAATAACACAAAAGAAGCTATTTTTTTTCAATTTGTCAAGCAATTCTGTAAGCCCTCTTTACTCAAAATTAGTTAGGAATACTTGTCAACAGCTTTTGCAGGTCAGCGGCTAAATTAACTGGCCTGATGCAGTGGACATAGTATTACCAATTAACAACTGTAATGATTGGTCTGTTTCCTTCCTCTAAAAATGCACAGGGCCAATTAAGCTTTCATCTAAAATTTCTTTGGAAAAAAAAAATACTTGACTTAAAAAATCGAAAATTGAAACCTTCCCAAAACTGGTTAAGACAGTCAAGATCATCAGCTTGATTTAAGGGCATGTCTCCACAACACTGCAATACTACTGGATACTACAGGTATAAGACAAGGAACCTCTTACAAGATTGTGTGCATGAGTCAGAGAATATTTCTCAGGAATGCTGCCAGTCAACATTGTCTAAGAGCCAATGTATTGTGTTATAGTATTATCCAGGCAGGGATAGTTATTATATTGTCTGGATTTATTGCCAGGACATTCCCCATTACAGGCTGCCAGCAGACAATATACATTGTGTTTGCTTTTGGTTTAGTCATTCAGGATCCCTTTCTTTTCCCCCCAGCCCAACTGTTTCTCAAGCACCATATTTCTCAGCACGCCATGAGCTTTTGTTCTCCTCTCTTTAGGTTGGGGAAATAGAGGCTTTGGCGCCAGTGTAATGGCTTGGAGAATGTGCTGTTGCCTGAGGAAAGTCTAAAGTGTGTGATTATAAAGAATGTGAGTGGTTATGAGAATGTGGTGTTACGTGTGTGTGTTTGTATTTGTTTATGTGTTGTGCATGAGTGCTTATGTACTGGTATTTTATGTATGTTTGTGTGTGTGTGTGTGTGTGTGTGTGTGTGTGTGTGTGTGTGTGTGTGTGTGTGTGTGTGTGTGTGTGAATTCAGGGTTGGGCTCACTGGAAGCACATCTGCTCAGTGCACCAGGAACTGATCCCTCATTTCACAGCCCGTTTGAGAGGAATATAAAAACATTTAGTGGAACCATGCAGGGAGAGAGGAGTAGAGGGAGAGAGGAAGAGAGGGGGAGAAAGTGATTGAGTAAGGGAGCTCAAAGAGAAATAGGTTGATGGCTATGCAAAGACGCGGAGAGAAATTGAAAGAAATTGTGATGTGGTCATATCTCCCATTCAGATGATGGACTCAACTCTGGTTTGATAGTGATGAGATTCAGGAGACTCTGCTGCTTACTTGGCAAATCCAAACACTTGGTTACAGCCTATTAAATGTTTAATTTTACTGGCCATCAGCTTGTCAGTAGCTTTTTTGTGTACCTTATGTTTCCCACCAGAAAAGGGAGAAGACAGGACAGCGTTTCCCAACGAACAACAGAGATTACCAACGACAGATCTAGTTACGACGCTAATCCTACCGACACACCTGATCAACAACTACCGTTCCCCAAACTGCCATGTTCGTCTGGACGGCATTGGTTACAACTTACATCTTACCAACTACATCGTTTCCAGATGTTTCGGCAGCATTCAGGGAAAATTCGGAAGCATTTGGTGCGAAAAGCAGGTCAACATAGCATAGTTGTAGCATCACTAAACTCATAACATTGCTAAAATTGATAACTGGTCTAAAATTATATACTTGAAGGAAAAATCTGGCGTGAATCAACACGTAGTCCTACTGTTTTATAGTGCCAAGTGCTATTGATAGCCACCTCAATCACTGGATTTCATGCAAGGCAGCCTGAGATAGCGAAACGGCAAATAACGTTAACAGAATGGGGCATTTCAAAACGAAAGCAAATCGATTAGGTTTTGTTTTTGACATGCCTCATTCAGTTAGTGTTAGCTGCCGTTTCGCAAACTCGGTCTATGATGCACAAAATTCGATCATCGAGGTGGCTTTCGGTTAGCCTGGCGATGCCATCCTACAAACCTCCGCTAAACATTTTATCTCCATACGTAGTCTGGCCGTTTCCCCTCGGTTGCTCTACGGTTTAGCCAATCAGCACACAGTTTAGAACGATGTCTCACAATTTTGTAGTCCTACACGGTCCTACAGCATAGGAATGCGTTTGTTATTCTCCCCCCTACTTTCGAATTACATTCACAAAACTGGTACATGACATTAACAACTATCATCTTGAGGAGTTATTGCCACTACGATGTCAAAATAGATCAGAACTTGCTAGAGATCTGTTATTACTGAACGCGGAAGTTGTAGGCGTGAGAGCCAGGTGAGAGAATACATCATATCCAAACGGAAACCTATTTCAGTTGCATTGGGCCAGACTGTATGACATAGTAAACAGTCGGCTTTCGCCCAGGCTAGCTTTCAGTAGCGCTTAGCAGTATAAAACAGCAGGGCTACGTGTTGATTCACTCTGGATTATACCTTTAACAGTGGTAGATTCACCGAGGTGAAACAACAATCAATCGACCCAAACATTTTAGGACCATTGCACTGACTCTTGTCCTGATAAATTCAGGAATAGTGAAGATAAAATAGTTGCATACAATAGTTCCTCTTTAAATCTTTGTCAGTTAATAATGAAACTTCTGTACAAAAGCAATATAAAACTCACGGTCTTGGGGTTGAATAGTGGATTTCTCCATGGCTTTGTGCCTCCAGCCAAACCACAGTTGCAGTGATACATCTGCTATTCAAATCCACAACTTCGAATGAACTCATTGTCATTTACTGTACAGTAAGTTCCCGCATATAAGCCCCATTGTGTATAAGCCGCAGGACAGTGTTTTATGCAAGTTAAAAAAAACAAAACCATATTAACACCATATTAACTGCCCCCCTGTTTTAACTTCATAGCGGAAGAAATTTTGCAAAATCAATGTAGCCGCGGCTAATAGTCGGGAAATTACGGAAATTACGGTAATTACGATACAGCTTCATGATAAAGCCTCATGTCCTAACCTATTACAATGGTGTACAATTACAATCCTTTCAGGTTTGGAAGGGGTCCCAACAAGTTGTTGTGTAAAAACTGACAAGTCAGACTTTAACATTGAAATGCATAGTCTGGCCACAAACAATAGACCAAACTCAATCAGTGAGGCAGATCCAATGATTGTATGATGACTGCAATACGAATATGGCTACAAACAATCAGAGGAAAACACAAGGTAACAAAGCCGATTCAAACCACCGCTCTTGGCTAAACCCGCTCAATCACTGAGTGCTGTGATTGGTCTAACACCACCCTTGTCTGACCAATCACAAGACCTACTAAGTCACTATGGCTAGTGCCCAGACATGCTGGCTAGGGCTAGGGCACGTCTAAATTTCAAGTCTAATAGAAGACCACTTCTTGGAATGAATAATCTGCTGGAATAAGCTTCTTGATTTCAACTTTAAAAAGGACTGCTGGTAGAAGGACGGCACTGTTAAAAGAGAGAGAGAGAGAGAGAGAGAGAGAGAGAGAGAGAGAGAGAGAGAGAGAGAGAGAGAGAGAGAGAACTGCACCGAACCACAGTGTACCGAGTGCCACATCACCGCCTGTTCATCTACTGTATCCCAGAAGTCTGCAGAGCTGACTCCATCCTCCCAGCAGTGCCACACAGGAGAGCCGACCCCTGCCAGGCCTAATCTGGGAATCCACAGCAGTAACTGAGAAATGTTTGAGCAAGTTCTTTTCGGATCTCATTAGAGGCATGATGAGGAGGAGATAAAGAGAGTGGGATGGAACGAGTGAGAGAGAGAGAGAGAGAGAGAGAGAGAGAGAGAGAGAGAGAGAGAGAGAGAGAGAGAGAGAAATTCAGCAAGGAGAGCTGAAATACCGCAACTCATTACGGATACTTCCTCCCCTCGGGGACAGCAGCCGACGCCTGCTCTGCCAACATTGCAGCTAATTTATACATCATGGTATTATAATGACCTCTCTTCTGCTGGAGCGGAAGAGCTGAGCAGCTTTCACTCATGATAACCTTCGTCCTACCTCATCATTTTTTTTTCTCACACTCTCTCTTTTTCAAAAATTTTCACACAAAAAAACTCATTTTTCTTAAACTTAACCTCATTTACAGAAAGCTCGATTTATGTGACAGCCGCTTAAAAAGCTAAGACAATCTGGAAAGTCGTTATCGTGGCATATGAGACCTGACTCATGGGGCAGGCTGATCCTCCTGAGCTTGCGCTGAGTCCTCGCACTCAGGCAGAGGAAGCCATGATGGGGCTACGGCCCCCTTCCAATCCCACTGGGGGAAACTCGTCCTGACTGCAGGGAGAGAGCGGAAAGAAGCCGCATGGCATTGAATATTCTCAGCTGGACTTGAAATATACTTCATGCATGAGGCTGAATTAACAAGGCCGATTCCAGCTTCCGCGCTGCCTTTTCCAGCTGTTGGAACGAGCAATATAAAGCAATACCTTTGGATGATATCTAAGGCGGTGTACAAACACACGTTATATTCCTTACGTCTCCATATTAGACAAAATATGAATCTCAGCGCGAAGAGCAAATGATCAAATCATACTGTGATATGAAAGATGACTCACACACACAGGCAGCTATTTTAGTTGGTCCAAATTATGTTTTTTTTCCTCTCTTTTTCTTTTCTTGAAAGAACAAAATGGCCTCCTGAGGCTCACAAGCTGTGAAATGCTTCTCTCTCTCTCTCTCTCTCTCTCTCTCTCTCTCTCCTATGAGCTTAATCTACAAAGTGACACATGTCAGGAAATGGTGGAGTAATGCAAATTGCCTTTTTGGGGAGCAAGGATGGAAAAAAAAAACATCAGGCACAAAAATCTCAACTTAATTAACATCGAAGTAAACCTCGTTTTTTTTTTTTTTTGCCCAGTGCTTTACTCAGGCTTAACAGTCAGACTTCCACATTCCTGAGATTAATTTACGTATGTAAATGCCACCAAGCATGAGTCCGCCGAGATGATGAGTGTGGTATGTGTGCGTTAGGAAGCCCAGCTGTCTATCAAAAAGCACAAGGGCTCAGTCAGTTGGTATGGCTCGGCTGAGGGAGGGAGCGGGAGAGAGAGAGGGGCAGCAGCAGCCTCAGAATAACACTGTTTTGAGATGCAGTGGTCAGAGAAGAGCCCATGGCTGGACTGGTTTCATGCCCAGTTCCCATATTCCAAAGGGCTATGATTAAATATGGGTTGATCAGAGGACGAGACCAAATGGTGAAAGATATGTCCGGAAGGGGAAGGCAACTTTTGTAACTTTGGGTGTTGTGGGGGGGTTCACTTTCTGCACTCTCTTCGAACTATAGGGCATGGAGAGGAATGGCAAGATCAGAGGAAGAGCCATTGGTTTCTTTTTTACAATGCCTCACAAAGTTCTCTTCCTTTTTTTGCCAAGAGCTGAAATCTCGGCTTTCAATCACACACGCACAGAGAGAGAGGGGAGGATATCACTTTTTCCTCTGACTGAGGGTCTCTTTTTCACATGAAGTTACTGACAGAATGCAATAAGGGTGCCAACGGGATACTCAGTGTGTGTATGTGTGTGTGTGTGTGTGTGTGTGTGTGTGTGTGTGTGTGTGTGTATGTGTATGTGTGTGTGTGTGTGTGTGTGTGTGTGTGTGTGTGTGTGTGTGTGTGTGTGTGTGTGTGTGTGTGCGTGCTGGAAAGGCACTGACCTTTGACCAAAATTGGCGTCCTTCCTGCGGCAGTGTAAGGTCACGACCCGATGGCCCTCGCTCCGCGCATCCTGACTGACAGTCCATTGAGTGGGGTTGCTAGCTCGCGCCCCGAGAAACGCCACGCCGTCTTTCAGCTTCACCCTGTTACAAGACAAACAGCACATCTCTCAGTCACACATTTACTCTCCAGAATAACAGCAAAGAATTCCAACATTCAGTAGAGAAATTTCAGAGCAAAATGCACATTATAATCATAATGAAAAACTTTCATAAACTAATTTTGCATTACTACTCAGTTTGAAATGTGCCTTTTTGTTTTTACAGGAAAGTAACATCTCCATTTTGACTGTGAAAATGCCTTGAGACATTATAAAAAGCACAGGACATATAATTGAATCACCTTAACTCTATTAAATCAATGACGCTTGATGCACATGTACTGACTGTAAACTATCCCCAATCTGTCATCTTTATTGTGTTACACCATAGCACGACTGAGGACAATTGCATTAAGAGCACATAACAAGCAAGAATGAAAATGTGCGGGATGAAATATATTAGACAGACAGACAGACGTAGCGACATGAAACCACTGTGTTGTGTTGTGATGTTTCAGTCATGATGGGGGTGCTCTGATTAGCACTGAATGAGGCAAACGCTGTGGAATGAAGTGTAACTATGATGCAATCGTTGATATGACACCCGGTGAGATGGCTTGACTGATTTTATTCCCCTTTCTGTCATATAACAATTCATCCGACAGTCATGCTTCCAACCTCAGACGTACACACACACATTCACTCTCTCTCAGGTGACAGTGTTTTGCTATAGGTGTGTCTGAGTGTCTGTTGTTTCTGTTTGACATTTTGCAGATACTGTCCTCAGTACAGCACCAGGGCTGTGGACAAAACAGCTTTCAAATGAGCCGAGGAGACATCAAACCTGCTGGCCTCCATAATTCAAAGTCATATTTATGTTGCCAGCCACCACACCAACACATTTTCTGATGCAATATCTGGACACAAGGGTATGTTGACATAGGTTTGGATTTTTTTATTTCATTTTTTATGTGTTTATCATTATTTTTCAAAACAGAGCGAGGCCCAGACACTATGTTTGCAAAATGCACACACAGAAGTGTACATACCAGCTGTGATCCTCAACAACAACGTCTTGTAGTTCCTAGACTTAAATAATGCACAATTACCTAGCACAACATGCACTCAAGATATTTGCGACTCACCGAATCAAAAGAATTTCCAACAGGAAATATATTCCCCAACTAGATTTACTGTGACATTTAGAGGCAAAGCGTTTTCCATCATTACACTTTATTTGACATTAATTTGTTGCCGCTATTAATATAACTTATTTACGGCTACAAGAAAGCCTTTATTTCACTCATTTTTTTTTGAAGCGAGAGTGCAGCCCCGTTGAGAAGGTCTGGACACGGCAGCGGTCTTGAGGAGAGAAGTGCTGGAAGTGTATTATCATGTTGGGGCTGTAAGCACTCCTTTGGCACCAGTCAGCACACACTCAGGCTCGCCTGGTCCCTCAGCCAATACAGTGCGGATCAGCAGAAAGTGTTTCTCTCCGAACCGTTGATCAATGCGCTCTCCCTGAGGGGGCCCCTGGCCTCATCCCTTTCATATTAACTGTGCTGGAGCAATCGGCAGCCGCAGTCCAGACATCGTCCACTCCGCCGTGACGTTATTGGCCGGCTCGCGGGCCCCTAATTTTCTCAGCTCCAGTAAGCTGCGATCGGAGCAAAGCGCTGTGCTTTTTCTTTTTTCTGCCTTCCTCCCTCCATTCCTCCCTCCCTCCCTCCTCTTCCTCTTGCTCTTTTCTTTCTTCTCTCTTCTCTTTACTTGTTTTTTTTTTCTCTCTCTCTGCACTCTGCTCTCTTTGGTCCCAGGTTGGGTTTGGTTGCCCATGGCCACAGATGGTGGAGCGGGCGGCGGAGGAGGAGAGAAGAGCAGAGCGGAGAGGAGAGACTCCAGCCATGCATGCATGCTCCCTGAAGCCCCTACACAGCAGCATGTGGCTGGGGGCCCCTGTATTCAACAGCCCTCCCTTTTCCATTCGCTGCCTTGTCAGGCGAGATTACCACTGATATACATAAACTGATTCTCATAGCTCAGGAAATGCGGTGTATTATTTTTTATTTTTTTTATTCTTCTCAAGACAAATTGCCATGCTTTATGCCCTTGACACAAAAGACTCAAGAGCTTGTTCTGAAGAAAAAAAAGAGAAAGAGAAATAGATTGTGCGAGAGAGAGAGAAAGAAAGAGAGAGAGAGAGAGGGAGACAAAAAAAGAGAACGAGATTGAGAGAGAGAGAGAGAGAGAGAGAGAGAGAGAGAGAGAGAGAGAGAGAGAGAGAGAGAGAGAGAGAGAGAGAAAAGAAATAGTCCAAATTTAGATTAGGTGCTGTTCTTTTGCAAATGGCCCACTGTAAAAAAAGACCCATGTTTATCGCTTCCAGGAAAAGCAGGAACAGGAGGAAGTGAGGCAAAGAGGAAGAGAGAGAGAGAGAGAGCTAAAGAAAGAAAGTAAGAAAGAAATTTTTGTCCTCCTCCTCCTTACAATAGCTCAGCACCGGGAACAGACCGTGCCTGTTCCGCTCGGAGAGTGAACGCCTGCTTGTAATGTGTGGAGAAAGTTCCAAGCGTTGCCATGGGAAATGGCGTGATGAGGCGTTCACGGTCCGAGCCGGGGCGATGCGGTTTGCATCTGTCTCTGCTCTTTGATGTAGCCAGTGAGCGCTGCACCCGTAATAGAGTAGGCTGAGAGTCCTATGACAGGCAGAGATTAATATATATGTTGGGTGGAGGGGCGGAGGAGAGGAGAGGAGGAGGAGGATGGAGGGATGGATGGAGGGAGAAGGAAGGAGGGTGGAGGAGGGTTGCTTGGTTTCATTTTTTTTTCCCCACAGCCACAGACTTGAACATGGCTCCTTTGAGTGTAATTACTGTATCTGGACTCAGCTGACAGTTAGCTGCACACCAGATAAAGGCTTTCACATGTGCGCAGGCACAGTTTAAACATAAACACTGACTCACACGCGCTCGGCTGCTGTTCACCATCTCTGGCAGAGACACACACACACATACGCACACACACAGCTTAAACTGGCCTTAATCATGCCGACATTCAGAGACAGTTCACACACACACACACACACACACACACACACTTCTACCTTTGGACAGACATATTTCACAGCACAAACCAGGCACAAAAACAAACACTGAAATAAACACAAACACACACACACACACACACACACACACACACACACACACACACACACACACACACACACACAGACACAGACACAGAGAGAGAGAGAGAGAGAGAGAGAGAGAGAGAGAGAGAGAGAGAGAGAGAGTCAGCCTAAATCTTGTGTGCAAGGCTCCAGTATTCCCAGTGAGTTCCTAGTTGAGTGTGACACAAATGACTGCTCTGCCGTCAGGGGAAAACAAGCATCAGGGGTTAATTAGAGGATGGCAGATCTGAAATGAGATTGGCCACACTAATATGATTTCTGGGGAGGGATGCAATTTGAAGCAGAGGTTTTCTCTTTAAATGTGTGTGTGTGTGTGTGTGTGTGTGTGTGTGTGTGTGTGTGTGTGTGTGTGTCTGCGTGTGTGTGTGTGTAAGAGAGAGAGAGACAGTGTGTGTCTCTGTGTGTGTGTGTGTGTGTGTGTGTGTGTGTGTGTGTGTGTGTGTGTGTGTGTCTGTGCGCGTGTGTGTGTATGTGTGTGTGAGATAGCGAGAGCATGTCTGTGTGTCTCTTTTTGCACGCTAACTCAAGTCATTAAATCCCTACTAACCTGCAGATCAATTAAATTAGTATTTACTGATGTGACGGGAATGTCAGCGGGATCCGTGGCGAGGCTTGCCTTCCTGTCGGATGGATTTTCCTTTACACGTTCCTGACACCACGGATCAGGCCACACGCTTACAATTAGTCCCCGCTCTGTCGGAACGTCCCTGGAAATAATTACTTGTTCCCAAAGATTACACTCCAAAGAAAATCAATGGATTTGGAAGTGTACACTCTGACACGACGCAAACACCACTCTTGTTTCCCGTCTGCAGGGAGCGCGTTGTGGCTGATTTTCGCTGAAGTTTTGACTAAGTACACTGCTGGTATAAGCCTAAAGGCAACAAAATGAGCAATGAGCCAACTCCGATTGGTTTCCCTTTAAGAACTATCGCAAAGAGCTCAAGAAGCCATGGATGGGCCAGCTGATCAAACTGTTTGAGGGTTTTAGCAGATTTATCCACTGGAAAACAAGGCTTGTGCTTTCACTGTGTGAATAAAACAAATATTTAGAGCTGTGTGAAACAGAAATGATCTGGGACAGGGCTTTTCTTTTTCAGGCTTCACATGTTAAGTTCTGCATCTGTTCTGATAGAAGAATGAGAAGAGTAAAATAATTATATGACAAGTATTCAACCAAATTCATTTGGCTGATGATAGTTATTCAAACACACAATATTTATTGAGTTATTTCTTCTAAACACCATTCAGAAACATGATGTTGACACTGACATATGAGAGACAGAGTGTGTGTGTGTGTGTGTGGGGGGGGGGGGGATAGAGGAGAGGCAGTAAGAGAGGGAATTAGATGAGTCCAGGGACAGGGAGAAAGAGCAGGGGGGGCGAGAGAAAGAGGGAGAGAGAGAGAGAGAGAGAGAGAGAGAGAGAGAGAGAGAGATAGAGGGCGTTGACAGTGACACTAATGAGGGATGCCTGTACTGTATTAGTCACTGAGACAAGGGTACACATGTAAAGCCGTTGTCAGCAGACAGAACAGACTAACCCATGGACACACACACACACACACACACACACACACACACACACACACACACATATATGTCCACCTTCTCTTTCCACATTGTGAC
This sequence comes from Sardinella longiceps, assembly GCA_027497455.2. NCBI lineage: Eukaryota > Metazoa > Chordata > Actinopteri > Clupeiformes > Clupeidae > Sardinella > Sardinella longiceps. Next base: position 438,393 of record JAODXP020000008.1, read on the forward strand.
ATGAATCTGCTGCTCCTGTAGGGGTGTATGTCCAGCTCTATTCCAACACCACCTCCTCTCACGTGTGCCTGTCTTACAGAGAGTAGGGAGAGGATCTCTCTCTCTCTCTCTCTCTCTCCGCTCTCTCTCTATCTCTCTCTCTCTCTCACACACACACACACACACACACACACACACACACACACACACACACACACACACACACAGCAAAAGCACACAGGCTAACATGTACAGACATCCGCTTAACCTAGTAGGAGCCCTGGAACCCGACCATATGTGAGAGGAATCCCTTATGAACGCAAAGACATAAACCTTTGTATGCACGAACGCACACACATGCACACGCACACACACACACACACACACTCACTTGCACACACAAATGCACACTCCGTTACTAAATCCACTGAGAGCTCAGCTCACAAATTCCTCCACATGCGAAATGATTCTCTTATGTATACAGTGATTCACAGTCCCAAACCATGAGAATGCGGCAAACACACACACACTCACACACACACACACACACACACACACACACACAAAACCAAAATGCACATATACTGTATGCAGGCCTACTTTATACACACACACACAGATGTGATTAGTCTCCTGCCAAAAATTACCACAAAACATACACAAACACTCAGAAACACAAGCAAACAAACACAAACATACAAACAAAATTATGCATCCTAGAAGCAACACACAGCACCCAAAACCCAGATGTACCAATTCAGCTCTGTGTGGCTCATTATCACTCCTCCTCTGCCTCCTTCTCTGTTCCTCTCTCTCTCTCTCTCTCTCTCTCTCTCTCTCTCTCTCTCTCTCTCTCTCTCTCTCTCTCTCTCTCTCACACACACACACACACACACACACACACACACACACACACACACACACACTCACACACACACACACACACACACACACACACAAACAGGCGCACACACACGCACACACACACACACACACACACACACACACACACACACACACACACACACACACACACACACACACACACACACACACACACACACACACACACACACACAAAGGCTGCTACAAAGATGCTTTAACCAGGCCAGCCATGATAGCCTAGGGTGATGATTACCCAAGCATTTCCAAAATGGCTTTTAATTTCTGGATAAGACTGCAGACTGCGAGCAGAGGGTTTAGAACTTCACAAAGGACATAATAATACTATGAAATATACAAAAGATGGGGGGAAAAAAACGAGGGAAGCAAGAGGGAGAAGAAAAGGAGAAAGACGTATGTAATAAATTAAATTAAATACTCCTATTAAACAGGCAACATTACAACATCATTATGGGCTTCTTACAAATATTACCGTGGTAATGACAACCTTTTGTGTAGGGATGCATGATCACAAATAATGCCATTGAGCGCCATGGGATTAAGCCATCATTATGCTATCACAGGGGACCGCTCCATTCCTTAATGGGCATAAGAGCTCATATATTAATGACTTATAAAATCGGCACAGCGGGAAGTCGTGCCTCGAGAATGAGTGGGGGGTGGGGGGTATCAAGAATGAGTGTGGGGGTGGGTGGATGGGTGGAAGACGTGGAAAGGGGAAGGGGGGGATGTTCGAGAGACAGGCTGTGATGGCATAGGCTGGGAATCAAAATGGACGCCTTCATAGATATCTCCCCGCGTGATGACAGACGGCGGATGGCTTGATGTAGAGCTGGGCTGAGTGGAAGAGAAAAGAGCAGCCTCTGCCTCAGCCTCGTCCCCCTGCATGCCTGCATCCAGCACATCCAGCAGAGATGGGGAGAGACAGGACACGAGTCTCTGTGTGCTCGGGATGGACGAGGGGGAAGGAGGGCCACCGGGGAAGGGAAGCCATGGAGAGGGTGCAGATGTCTGCAGCTCCAGGAACCCAGCAAACAGGGGCAAAGCCAAACACTTGGGCTGATGCGAGATCCTTACTGTAATATAAAAGGAAATGTGCACGCACATGCAAGTACACACACACACACACACACACACACACACACTCACACACACACTCTCACGCACACAAAAGAGGGGACAGGTGAGATACACCATCCCTGTGTCTCAAAGAAGAAGGCCTTCAGCAGTGGTCAGGCTAAGCTGTGTAACATCCACAAGCTTCCTTTAAACTGCACACCAAAACACTGGGTCAGGTGACCTCTGACGCACATATCTGCATTCAACACAAACATGCTTGACGAGAGGAAGAGCTCCACATCGTGGGAAGAAGAGGATGATGATGCTATCAAGATATTTGTTGTCCAAACTCCTCTGCGGGGTATTTAACATGCGTGAGCGGCAATGTAACCGATGCATTAGTGGTTCCCACACTCCAAGCCAAAGCAGCAGCTCTTAGGTCTCCTCTGCTAGGACAGGAGCAAATGAGTGCACAAGCGGGAAGGCAGACAAAAACACGCGGGTTGAAGGGGGAGATCAAAAGGAGCAGTTTAGTGCGCTTGTCTTGTGTGCTTATCCTTCCGCAGAAAAGCCAGCAAATCTAATTACTTAAGACAACAGTGAATAAAGACAGGAGAGTTTATCCCTAATGAAAGAGCCGCTGTGTGTGGTGTGCTTTGCGCTTCGGCGCTGATTAAACAGCAACACTGGAAAAGTCGAGAGACAAACTACCGTTGCCTTGACCCTCTAGAAACTCGAGCAAGTGAGGAATTTTAATCGTGCGGTGAATCACGCCCAGGGAGGAAGAACAAAGTCGAAGGTAGGGGTGTTTCTGCTCTTCCCCGTGCTATGCATTCTACTCCTTAAAAGTGATTATGGCCCCAGGTCGCAACCCCTTATGAAAGATAATGGCGGTGGGTTACACTGGAGGTCTGTTTGGAATGCTGCTCACGGCGCGCCATCGGAGGTGGTGCGTGAAGTCTGTTCCTCGACAACACTGACCTTTCGGGAAGGTGAATGAGAGAGTGACCACCCCCCACACACACACACACACACACACACACACACACACACAGTGTTTTATACACACACACACACACACATTCCGCCTCTTACAATTCCCCGACACGCACTCCAAAGGATGTCACAGGCAGTAATGATGGACTGCGAAAGCCACACCTGCTGGCCTGCTCTTCAGTGAAGGAGAAAACCCACTGGAGAGACACCACAAACTACACCCTCCACACTGCCTCTCTTACACTTGGGTCATGAACACGCTGCATGCATTACAATGGCAAAGACAGATCATAACAGGATGCGTCTTTTGGGTACTGCTACTTTGCAATGCATAGAGTCCAGCCTGTTTCATTTAGCACGCCAAAATGTCTTAAGAAGAAAACCACTAGGGAATTAAATAAAGAAAAACACATTATTTTGGGCCAAACGGCTTTAATGAATTAGCCGAGGGCCGAGCAGGGCTAAATTGCATTCGGGGCTGGTTAGCATTGCCACACATTGCCTTTCATTTTGCCGCTGCCCAGCAGGTGAATCCCATCAAGGCGAAACCTGTTGGAGCGATTGAGTTTGTCTGCCTGGACGAGACACATTTGCCTTCATTGTCTCTCTGGGGAGCTGAAGACCCACAGGGCACAAGTGAATTAGAGAATAACTAATGTCAGGAATATATGTGACCACGGGTGTGTGTGTGTGTGTGTGTGTGTGTGTGTGTGTGTCTTGTGAGAAAAGGGAGGCTAAGAGCGGGAAAAAAATCCTGGAAGTTAGGGGTTTTTGATGATTGGTTGCAAGGAGATGCTGGGATAAAAAGGCTAATTTAATTAATGAGTCGGATGCCAGTCTTTCATTATCGGACTTGTTAAACGTACTGGGGCATGACAACACGGCAAATGGGAAATGAGATTAACGTTGTTGGATTCACGGTCCTTACCAGACTAAGCTAATCTCTACCCATGCATTTAGTCTCTCGCCGCCCCCCCCTCTCCATCTCCCTCCTCTCCTCTCGCTCTTCTCTCCCCCTCTTGTTCGCCATGTTTCCGCTCCTCTCATTCTCATGTCTCTCTCTATCTCTCATTCTCTTTGTCTCTCTTTCTCTCAGCTGGTGTCTTCTGTTCACTCTTTATTCAGTTGACCCATCTGTGCCATCTGTCTGTCTCTCTAGCTTTCTAGTTCTCTATAACTCACTTTCTCTCTCCTTCTCTCTCTCTCTCTCTCTCTCTCTCTCTCTCTCTCTCTCTCACTCTTTCTCTCTCTCTCTCTTCCAAATAATGAGTTCATGATTGGGCCTGCTCCTGCTGGGAAGCAAGGTGACAGTAATATCCGTCCCACGAGCATCCAGCATGGCTCAATTGAGATTCCCTGATAGGAGGGACACTGTGAACACTGGCCAGCTAGTCACACTTAGTCACTCGGCAAGGCGCACTGCCACTGTCACTCAACACAACTGAGCACTGGCCAACCGCTCCCACTGGTCACACGCACACACACACACACACACACATACACACACACACACACACACACACGCACACACTCTCTCCACAAAAGGGAAATGCCTTGAAAGAGGGCCAAACACAGCTTTGAGAGTCCAAACCTGGTGGCAGCGGGCTCTCTGAACACTGACAGGTATTGTCATGTTACAATGGTGTGACTAGGCTCTCAGTGACCAACTGTGAATTACTGCACTCCTGTGGCGCCCCGTGATGTGCCGCTACCGGCTGTCGAGGGTTCAAAGGTATCGCCATTATCTTCCTAACAGCGTTCCAGTCGAGCCATTTCAGATGCTGAGCGCGGGAGTTTAAGCACGCCCGTGTGACAGCCAGAGAGAAAGCCCGGTGGCACTTTGGCGGTTTCAATGAAGCAGCCTGTGGCTACATGGCTCTCATACGTGTCAGGGTTTGGTTTGGTAAAACTGCTGCATCCTCTCTCTCATGTGCGACTGTGGTGCTAAGAGGTTATTAAAAGGGATTCAAGCTATTGTTCAAATGGCTTTTTTTTTACGTGCTGGTTGACAAAGTGCAATTGCTGAAAGCACTGTCTACTCAGAAAGACTATAAAACAGGCTCAAATCTGACCCAAAATGTCCAAAATGCGTCATATCATGCAAAACAAAAGAGCAAAGTTTACTCTGAGAGCTTTCGGTGTCAATGTCAGTATAATGTAAGGCCTAAGATTGACATCTCAGACAACTGCCTTCTTCTCTTTAATCCTTCCTCTGTCAGTATCTGAGGCTCTGTTAACATCAAACAGAATCAAGACACCCTGTCTGCCGAGGCTGTGTTCTTCAAAATTGAGGTGTACAGGTTAAGCTCCCCACAACAAACATGTTTTTATTTGGTTTGCTTGTTCGCTTCCAAGTGACTCTCAGTGGCTGCTAATAGCCTCTCGTTTTCGACCGACCAACCAACCGACTGCCCGCGCGGGCGTCCCGCTCATCTCCTTCCCCTTTCCCCCCACAGCGCTTCCCGAGATGCTAATCGCCTCCCTGCCTGCCAGGGGCATCTGTGTTTACTGGCTTTGTCAGTCAGGCCGCGTTGACCTGCTGCGCCCGGCTAATGGAGCCCATTAATGAGACTGATTGAGAAAAGAGACGCAGCTCAAAGCCAATCAATGCCAAGCAAAGCCGCCCAAAGCTCCCACCCTGTCTCTCCTCTCCGGTTGGCTCCACTCCTCCCTGCTGTCACCAGCGAGAGCAGAGTTGGTGGAGCACCCGCAGGGCGAAGCAGAGGATTCCGATGGCGTAAGCCTGGCCCACTGCTGTAGGAACAGAACAAACAAAACAATGCACTGCTGTCCAATTCACAAAAGCATAGTTGCTAACCAGTCAGCAACTTAGTTAGTTGGCTATGGGAAACTGCATCACAACTTATATACTTTAGTTTCTAACTTAGACCACTGGTTGGCTAGCCCACACCTCACTGCATCCACACTAATAGTTTTCTCTTGATACTGAGAAGCTGAACAGGTTTTAGACAGAGCAAGGTAGGCTCTGTCTAATGTGCCGTCAAGTCAACAGGTATTGTATGTGTAAGTTTCATAATGCTACTGCCAATTTGTTCCCCACTTCACAGGGGTACAAGCACACTCAGGCAGCCACACGGCTTTGTAGCTCTGTTATTCTAGGATGCTCGCTAAGCTCCCTGGCTGTTTGATGAACGTCTACATAATTGAAATCTTCATAAATTATTCAATTATGATTCAGTCATAATGTTATGTGAGAGTTCACCCCTGGCCATGTGTGTCAGAGATGTTGATGCTCGTGCATCATTTGCAGTCATGCTGCAACAGTGATGTAATCAATGAAGGGGGGCCCAATGAGAGCCACTTAAATATAAATTTGTGTCTGTCGATCACTAAACAAAAGAATCTCTTTGAATGTGTGAATAATGGACTTGACTCTATGGCCTCGTCCCGATCTCATATATAGGGCCTCTCGCCATTACCACCACAATGAACCCATGGATGAGCACGTCTGCGTGGCACAGTGCAACTTAGAACTCCTTACACTGGTGTTCTGTGTCTCTCTTTCTCTCTCTCTTTCTTTTTTTCTCTCTCTCATTTCTTTCTCTCTCTCTCTCGCAACATCTGTGACAAAGACACCAGAGAGAGTCTCTCTTGTCTCTGTCGCGTTAATGACTTCCGAGTTGATCAAAACGCTCGAGCTGCTTTCTCGGGATGCCTCATGTCGCTGCCTCGCCTGCCGAGAAGCAAACGCCGGCGTACTGACTCACCCGCTGCCTCTGTGAGTCACAGAGCGCTGCTTACTGCCCAGTGGCGTGTAACCGCGGATAATGACATCGAATAAAAAAAGCCCTCTGCATCATTCAAAGCGTGTTCCGGATTGTTCTCATGTCTTCTGGTCATGAACGGCTCTTGACTCTTTCATTGAGCGAGGTGTGCTGGGGTTTCTTTTTGATTTCCATGTATGGATATCAAGTTGCGTGAGCCACAGGATAGGAACAAGATCGTCTCCTGAGCCCTTTTTTTTATTTTTCCTCCATCTTCCCCTGCCACTCTTTCCTTTATCTTCCCTCTATCATCATCAGCTCCTTTAAATCTTTTTCATTTTCCTTGCAAATAAAGAATATTTAAGGCATGTACAGCCTGCATCTCGATAAAAGGCTCATTAAATGAATCTCTTTGGAATGTAATTCCGGAAATCATCCTCTGTGATGCTTGGGACGGAGGCCCGAATCAACATGTTCCTGCCCAATAGACGCTGCAAGGAAGCCCAGCAGTGGCACCAGCTGGTGGAGCCGGAGCCAGAGCTAACACAGATGGGGCAGAGAGGGGGAAACACTCGGCCTGCTCTAGTATATCCTGCAGAGCTCCGCAGAGACCTGAGCCAGCCGTTTACCTTCAGAAAACGCACACACAAGAAAATTCAATAAAACCCACATAAACATGGCTGGATTACACGGAACTAAACAATGATTAGTAGCTATAAATTGCTCATGGACTGCATTTATATAGTGCTTTTCTACTCGTACGAGCACTCAAGGCATTTCACATTGTCTGTCCGGGTTCAGTGTCTTGCTGTCTGGGTTCAGTATCTTGCTCAGGGACACTTCCATGGGGTCAGGTAGAGTAGGGCACAAACCTGCAACCCTCCCGTTGCCAAAACAGCACTTCTACTTTTGTTCTCTATCTTTGTTCAAGGGCTTCTCTACCACCTGCGGTGGAGAAGCCCTTGAACAAAGATAGAAGCAATTAAGGATACTTCACCGGGTTATCTATGTTTTCAACTTTTCATTGTGCCAAAACATTTACTGGGGCAAAAAAAAGCCTTGTGCAATCAGAGGTTCAGCAAACAGGAGAAGGGGAATATGCAGGGTAAAAGCACTTAAAGTTGGGTAAAAGATTTATTGTAAACAACATTGTAGTGATAAAGATAGCAAGCCCAGGGATACGCATGTCCACCAATGGTTTACATTCATGTGTACCTCCATGAGCGAGACTGGGAGTGCATGAGTAGATGAGCTGTGAGTGATCTCTGCAGGGGGTCACACATGTTTCATGCTGCTCGATCAACAACATGCTAGCGCTTCAGACAAAGCCTTCAACTGGCCAAGACTGGGGAGAGCCATGTGTGTTGAGTGCCTGTGGCAGAAGGAGAGATGAGGACGGGGAGGGTGTGAGGGAGGGAGAGAGAGGCGAGCGCTGGCATGAAGAGAGCCAAAAGATGAAACTGGAGTGCTGTCTCAAAGGGAAGATATCAGGAGGCAAGAAGCGAGGTCTCCTCGTCCATCCATCAAGGCCAAACTCTTTCATTACAGACTTTCACGGAGAGCCACAGAGGCCTTGCATATTGCATGGGGCAGGCACATCATCTGTCCATTCTCTGATCTAATCTCTCTCTCTCTCCCTCTCTCTCTCTGCCTCTTTTGAGTTCTATGTTTCTTGCTCCATGCATGTGTGTGTGTGTGTGTGTGTGTGTGTGTGTGTGTGTGTGTGCAGTTGCAGTTTGCCTGAAGCAGGATCTGATCTGGATTCAAAAAACAGTTTGAACATTTGGCAGACAGACAGACAAATCCAGTGAAGAGGACAGAAAAAGCAGTATAGAACAAAACAATGTCTGGTTGAGAGGTGAGTGAAAAACTTTAGAAACTTTAAATGGCGGGGAACTCCAAATCAACCAGGTCACGTCCCCAGATTAAATATAAATGCGAGTACACATATCCAGCGCAGGATTTCATTCACTCCTACTATTTGCTTTACCATAATTGTACAACTTAGACTTTCACCTGGCTTCTGATTCCATTAAGCGCTAGGCGCGGAATGTTGAAGATTGATTGGTCATATAAATCAAAGTGAATGGGGTAGCTAAAAGGGATCAGTTAAACAGCAATTCCTCTATACAAAGCAATGAATACCACTTAGTTCTTTTGGCCTTTCTGAAAAATTAACTTTGTGAATAGAGAGGGACCTACTAAAACCAGTCGAGATGGGAAAAGGACATCAATCTTACAGTATGTAAAAGCCCAAGTGTGAGGAAATGTAAGGCGTAGAGAGAGTTAGGTACAGGACATGGGTGGGTAGGGTGGGGTGGGGGACGTTTCCTACATGGTGATAGGGAAGAGATCAAGACGGGTGATTCTGTATGGAGTCAGGCTTTTATCAACCTTACAAAGCAGGGGATGGACAAGGGCAAGGATCTGCCGGTGCAATGAACTGCGAGAGAAAGATGGATAGAACGATATGAGAGGGAGTCAGGGCAGGACAGCACAGGACGGAGAGAGAGAGAGAGAGAGAGAGAGAGAGAGAGAGAGAGAGAGAGAGAGAGAGAGAGAGAGAGAGAAATGAAATTCTAGCCTAATCTGCATGATTTCTTTTTCTACAACTCTGACTCTCATAGTCTGCCTGTGATACTATTATAGTTGACTGTATATTGTATGAGCGGAGACAGACAACACAGGTATAAAGTGGTAGAATATTTCAGTGCCACACCCCAGTGCTCAGCTTGCACACACCAGCTCCGCACTGTCAACAACTATCAGTGAAATTACAGCAGACAAAACATGTCAAACACTCAACAACAAAAGTGAACAAAAAAACAAAAAACAAAACAATAGTCCAATAGACTTGGAAACAGAAATCTCTCAAACACATCCAAATTCATTTGGCTGTAAAGAAAGCAATAGACAGGCAGAGACTCTCTTTGCTGGAAATGACATAAATTCACTTGGTGACCATAGAGGAGGCAGGTAGCCAAACAGATACAGAGGGATTTTTTTTTTTTTTTTAAAGAACTCGCCGATGTAAAAAAAAAAAAAAAAAACACCAAATAATCCCAGAGGACACACAATTATTCTCACTTCAAATGACTAGGCTATTCCAGCGTGTGAAAACACTATGAAGCCCATGTGTACACACAGGAGTGTCTCATTCTGCCCTCCTGTGTAAATGTTTCAGCTCTGCCTCCTGAGCTTGCTGGTTATTGATACACTATAAATATCAGCCGTCCTGGCTGACTGACTGTGAAACCATCGACAGAAGGAACCTTGACTGTGACAAGGTCAAGTGAGTGACATTCCCAAGCCTCTAAGGGGGGGCAGATGTTTACACTTATTTGCAGTTTTATTGCCAGTGATGAAGGACGCTGATACCAGAGTGACCCATAACGCAAAACTTTTAATCAAGACGGACAAAACCAGAATCTTCAAAAGATTAACAAGGAGGCTCTGGTCTCTATGGAAACTAGGTGGTGAGTGAAAGCAGATGTATGGCAGCATCTGTTTGGGTAAATATGAAAACATGCCATCATCTGAATGGAATGGATGGCAACTTGGCAAGGTAATGAAATGTCAATGTATGAAAGCTGAAGGGTATTAAAAAAAATCCACATCTCAGTGTTTCTATATGCCTGAAATTTTCATTACCTTGTGGAATGAATCATGGCCTTTTGGAGAGACTGACTTTTGGGAGTTCACAGTCTGCTCGAGGCTAACGGTTCTCCAACACCAGTTAATCACAACGAAGGGGCAGAGTTCCAAAAATACGCAGCCAACAGATGTTGCAATCATATCTAATAATACTTCTAGGTACCCAATTAACACTGTTAGAACACTAGGGTGTTAAAACATTAGGGTTTACAAACTGTAGATTAAATCAGGCCTATCCTTCGTGTCTCCACTCAACTGCGAGTATATTTGACTCAGGAATACACTGATTCTACATCACTGGTGATACAGTACTGTATGTGGGTGAGTTAGACCAACATATCCTTGCAATTCACTGTGCACTTAGAGCTCTAAATCAGAAACCAGCCAAATAATGAACCATCAGATTTACACTTTCATAAGTGTCCATTTTTATATATCTTTATGGCTTTTTAATTTACGAGCAGTAATAAAAAGCCTAAACTATGCAATCTAAATTTTATTCCCACCTAAGGATAACTAAAACAATACTTAAAACAGCTCTGAGTCTTGATTGGCATACGGACCTGCCCGCCTGGTCATTTGCTTGGGTCACTGAATAGTCAGTGAGGTAAAGAAAAAGAAAAAAACTGTGAGAACAACACCATACACATCTGTCTCAGTTTCAAAAGCTTTGCTGGTAAATTAAATGCAACTGATATCATCACTTTGAAAAAAAAAAAAAAACTCCACGTGGCTGCCTTGCTCACGTTAATGAGAGAGGCTCTCCCAAAGGATTCTTTGTGATTTACGGGATGATTTAGAAAATCAGGTCTCGGCAGAGCTACATTCCCATTACGATGAAATGACAAACTTAAGCGATAGGCAAATGGCTCCCCAGCGCATTGTGGGAGCATATTAAAAAGAGTGTGTCCTGGTTTGGAGTGTAGACCACACTCCTCATAACAAGAGCAGTCTGGGGGCCCTGTCTAGCGCGGCCGTGACACATACATGTTTTGCCCTTCATTTTAACCTCCCTCAACAGGGCTGCGGTGTACTGGGAAAAAAAACAGCGCCAACAACAAAAGTATGTCACTGGGTTATTTGCACTAGGTTAATGGATAGAGAACTTGTGGCCATGAACGGAGGTTGACAAAAAAAATTAAAATTTACAAATGCTCATGCTCTTATGAGAGGCTGGGCTTGTAAATCACCTTAGTAACCAGGCCACATGGCAGGGCACACGGTGGGCAGTGGTTTTGTCGGAGGGCTCGCTGGCTTTGGGGGTCAGGAGTGCCAATCCCTTCATGCCGACTGGGCCAAACATGGACTGGACTGAATGCCTGTCTTTTCTGGGCTAAGTCCATCCTGACCTGGGTCTCAGGCCAAGCAGATCAAAATATTTCATATTTTTTCGGTGTGGAGGATGTTGGGTTAAGGTGGATCATCCAGACTTGATCCAATATTTAGATGGGTTTGCACGAGGGAGAGCAGCATAATCAGGCGAGGACCACCGACTGGATTAGCTGGGCTGGCTACCACCAGCGTGGCCAAAAGCTATGCTGACTCCTGACTGAGGGCAGACTAGGACATACTGGCTGTCTGTCTATTTTGGCCTAAGGTCACAGACTCTCAGCGACGGCTAATCTAAAAAATATAAATGAAGTAGTTGTCTGACAAAAGTTCTAATATTCTTCATCTATGCGTGAAGATTCCTAATTTCTGTGAGTTTAGAATCATCTGATTCTGCAGATGACTGCAGAGGCAATTCAGTGCATGTTGACTACAGCTGTGCTAAAAGCCAACATCATGTGATGGCTTAGGGAAAAGGACTCTTATTACTGTAGATCCCACATGCATTTAAACACATAAATAAACATGCACGCACACGCACACACACACACACACACACACACACACACACACACACACGCACGCACGCACGCACGCACGCACACACACACACACACACACACACACACACACTAGAAAATCTAAAACCGAGATGGAGGAAACTATTTGTTGCGACTAAATCACTGGCTAGCCTTTAGCCTGCTCCCCAAAGAATATCATAGTTAATGTGTTGACCAGCATGGCTGGGGAGCATTAGGTCTGTACCGCTAGCATGCCTGATGTTGCAGGCTCACAAAAACATGATCTGCATTTGGCATCAATTTAATAGCCTTGGGAGACTCACAATAATTCAATAATTATTACGGAACCCGGGTGGAGAACTAAATGAGTTTCTTCACTTTAACAAGTTATTTCCACACAGATCGGTGCGAAGAGCAAAAAATGTGCTAATGTGAATTTGCAATTGAATCTGTTTAAATCTGTTATAGCTTCTGATTGCTGCGATAAGTGTAATTTAAAGCAGAGCTTTAGTCATAGCTGATTTTTTTTTTTCTGAAGTGCCATCCATTATTGATTCGGAGATGATAAGAAAAATAACATCAATGCATGTAAATGAAATGAAGAGATTGTGCATGGATATGCAAATAATATCTTTCTGAAAGTCATTACAGTCCTAATTAATCTTTGTAGTCATTGAAACAATTTAATGCGGATGGTTACATCTCATTGCCTATTCATTATGGTGTAATAAGATCATTAATTGTAAAGATACTCGGATGCTTGAGGAGCCAAGACAGTTCACACTGGAGGGACCGAGGACTGAAACAAGTGTGGTGCCATTTTGCTGTCACTGCAAGAGGCAAACAGGCCATTCTCACCTCTGCTATTTCCTGAGCCCTTCATCATGATGACAGATTTATCAAGCTGACACTTAGTCAAGCTGACTTAATGCCTATTTATCACACACAGCCGATAGCCTGAAGGTCAAAGGGCACTGCTACTGACTCAACAGCTGACCCGGGCTAAATCAGATGACCCCGTGGGTGGAGAATATTCCAGTTTAATTGATAACCAATAACTCATGAGCTTGACTGCGCACCGTAATGAGTTTTGATAACATGTCATTCACAATATGGACGCATATATATATAATTCTACATTCACTGCCCCCGCTAAATGTGCACCAACATTTCTGGAACAGATGAAGAGGACAGAGAGAAATATCTGAGCCCTACTCTCACCTCTCCCCTTCCCACTCCCCCTCTCTCTCTCTCTCCACTCCACCTCTCTGTCTCACTCTCTTTCCCTGTTCCATAAAAAGTAAGTAATTTGAACGGAACGGTTGCCTGATTCTGAGAGTACCAGTTGTGCCATCTCTCAGCTGCTTGCTCTCCGCATCTGGGCAACGGGAGAGGGGGACCGTGACATTTCTGTGCCCGGGCACACATATTTGCTATATTCCATTTTATTATTTGTTAATGCCTCAGCAGAGCTGGGACTAAATCAATTTGGGCTGATCTTTAAAAGCCAGCGCATCAGTGAGCACATTACCCTGATTTGCACTTCATTACTGGGGCTGTTGGCCACCGCTGAACAGTCACATCAGCAGGTGCGGGCAAAGGCATGGCTTGAGACACACACAGACACACAGACACACACACACAGACACAGCACACACACACACAGAGAGAGAGAGAGAGAGAGAGAGAGAGAGAGAGAGAGAGAGAGAGAGAGAGAGATGCAGTTTGGGCGATGGAGGACATGAAGGTGCCCTTTCACAAGGTGACAAGCCACGAAATTTGTGCTGAAGTTGTTCTACTCTGCTCTCTCTCTGAGTCACTGCTCTCTTGGTATATAAGTGTCGTATCCCATCAGTGAGACAGACACTAACATACTGACTTGACTTTCTCTGACAATAGCAGCTTGGATCACTGGTCTTGTAACCAGGGCAAATTTTTATTATATATATGGGCAATTCTTTGAAAAAGTCAACCTCACCATAGAAATTAAAGTCTCATCTACATGGACATACAAATTATTTCAGAAAACTTGCAATACAAAAAAAGTATTGTCTCAATGTAAATAATCAACTGAGCAAGTTTCGAAAGAATATCTATTTGTTAAAATAATGTATGTCTAAGGAGGGGCTTATAATGGACATAAAGTTGGGGACAACACACACAAAGCTGCAAAGCTATCAGTTATTTTATATTTTTATGTAACTATTTCAATCGTTACAGATTAAAATACACCATTCACACTTGTTTTGTATAGTTTTTGGAAGATTTTTTCAGACGTCACTTCCATAACGCCATGACCATAACACCAGTTTTCCCTAAATAACCCCAATGAAAACAAAATAATTTTACATTTACATTTAAATTAAGTCTTTTTGTCTGTTCACTGAGGTGTCCTTTCTTAGTCTTAGCTGCATTTCTCTCTCCCTTGACCTTTATTATATTGACCTATTAGCCTATTGTGGATCTTATTCAAGAAGTTACTTGATCTTTGGGGAATCTGTGGGGGTAGGTATAATTAGCATCAGACACTAGGGCAAAAAGGATGCAACCTACCCAAGCATTCAAATTCTTACTGGTGGGAAGTTGTGATTAAAGGTGATTAATCATGATGAATGGTGGCAAAATTTGTGATTAATCCCTTGAATTGTTTGCATTAGTATATAGTGGGCTTCAACTTCCAAAAGTTTCAAAACTTTTACATTCTGTTGCCACACTGGAAAACTGACAACATAAAACATAAAATGTAATTTGAAACAAAAAAAAAAGTATTTTCTATCTTCTGAGGTGCCATTTCTTGCTTTAGATTTTTGGGGAAAGAATTGCTTTGGGATTTGATGCTTGAAGTAATTTCCTGACTTCTCTGGGTTTTATCTGATTACTCAGCTAGAGTTTGATCGGTTTGTTTGTTTGTTTTTTATCAGAAAAATATGTAATGAAACTGCTCTCACGATATGATTTTTTGAGAAAGTAAAGTCAGATTTCCTTCCATTCATTTTCTGCTTTTTTTTCTTTCCAAGCCTTTTTGCCATCTCCTGAACAAACACCCGATGCGGTAAGATTTAAAAAAAAAAAAAGGAAGGAATTGATTTAGAACTTGACCAATTTGTCTCCACAGCGCCAGAAAATTTACAAACCTTCTAAAACATGGGTCACAAGGAATACTGCACAGCCATCGGTGTCTGTCTAATTTTAATGACTGAATGACATTACGTGGAGCACACAGGACCCATCTGAAAAAAAAGCTAAGGACCACACAGAATATCTTTTCTCTCATCTTATCCAGTGGTAACTCAGTTCTTTGTGTAGGGAGATGTTTAAGCCTACCGCGTGGGCTCTGAAAGAGGCAACCCTGGTCGAGAAAGCGATTCAACTTGTTTGCTCTCCCTACATCACATACTCAGCGCCGAAACACCCAGAGCTCTGCTTACATCTTACATGCCTCACTCCCGCCTTCCCTCCCTCCTTCCTTGCCTCGCCTGGAGATATTTACAGGGGCCAGAGCAGACTCCTCGGGGGCGAAGAACTAATGCTACGAAAATGAGTTTCTAGCCTTTGGGCAAAGCTGACTCCCTCGCCAGCCAGCAAGCCAAGCACTCGGCAATTCACGTTGGTATGATTACACAGCAAAAACCTGCTGGAAGGTATTAAAGCTCATCTTAAGCACAAGTCGGCGGACCCCCCCTCTCGACACACTCTCTTACACACACACACACACACACACACACACACACACACACACACACACACACACACATACACACACACGCATCCTTATTAGCCATGTGACAAAAGCCAAGCAAGTGATGGCTAATCCATTTGAGCGGGCAGATCAAGCCCAGAGCTGATTGATCCCCAGGGGGTTGTTTGTGTTTGGGCCTGTTTTCCAGTGGGTCTTCTTCTCTCCGTTCCTGATTGAAAGCTCTTCTGTCTCGCTCTCAGGCCACAGCTGGGGCGGGATGAGCTGGATTTGCTCATCTTCATTCCGCAGTCGTCTCTTGTCTCTTGCCTCCACAGCAGCCTTTTCACACATACCACCCAGGGGGGGGCAGGGTAGGGTAGAAATGAGAGCAGCGGTACAGTAGTCAAGCAGCAGGGACCTCTGGGCTGAGAGGTGGTGGTGGTGGTGGGGGCAGACTCTTTAAAAGCTCCCCGAGGGCTCAAGACTCCCATCGACCGCACCAGCATGCACAAGAGTCAGATGCAGCTCACCAGGTGGACTGGGTGGCCAAACAGATAGGATTCTAACTTAAAGATGTCTTAGTGTGTGTGTATGTATGTGTGTGTGTGTGTGTGTGTGTGTGTCTGTGTGTGTGTGTGTCTGTGTGTGTGTGTCTGTGTGTGTGTGTGTGTGTGTGTGTGTGCGTGTGTGTCTGTGTGTCTGTGTGTTTGTAAGAGTATGTGTGTGAGAGAGAAGCACCAGTCAGACATACACAAACAGTGAGAGCCCATATCTGTGCAGTATATTTCACTCTGAGCTTTGAAAGGAATATATAACATGTCATGACTGTTTATATAGGGTATACATGTGGGGTCAGCTTTCACCTGTTTGTCCCTTGGCAGCAGAGTTCAGAGTTGATTTCAGAGGCCAACAAAACATTTGCTACTTCCTCATCATCAGCATTCTGCTCAGGCACGCTCACAGTTTAACTCATAGGGCTTGCTTTTTGTTTGCTTTTATCCAAGTTATTCATCCGTGAGGGGAAGCTCTGTTGGACTGTAATTGTGTGTGAAGACTTGCTGGAGGGTTGGACAGTGTAAACAAATTTACTGATCTTTGTAATCCTTGGACTTCTTTTGTTTCTCGGATTTTCGAGTGTTTTTTTTTTTTATCTGTACTTCAGCAGCTAGTGTCTGTATTGTGCATTAGTTCACTCTGGAGCAGTTGTCATATACGTTACCACATACCATACATAGACACACACAGAGATTGAGAGAGGGAGAGGGAAAGAGAGAGAGAGAGAGAGAGAGAGAGAGAGAGAGAGAGATAGAGAGAGAGAGGTATACGACATATACCTCTCTCTCGACACAAAAAGACATTTAGTTGAACAAAAGCATCAGAAAGCGAGCGACCCAGAGAGACAGAAGACGAGCGAGAGGGGACCCGCCGCTCTTCCTCCCAAGGTGATGTGGGCGAGTCGGCGGCACTGACAGATGACATCCCAGGAGAGACTGCCATGAATAGGAGACATTTCGGCAGCGTTTGGTATCAGCTCAGCCCCAGAAGAGACTGGGAGATGCTCCGCACTGCCTTTGTTCCTCAGTGCCTTTCAGAGCACATTACACAGCAGCGCGCCAAAGAACAAGGCACACGTACACACACACACACACACACACACACACACACACACACACACACACACACACACACACACACACACACACACACACACACACACACACACACACACACAGCTCCGTCTTGGGAGATCGTGTCTAGAGACAACCTCACCTCTTTCTTTCTTCGTCTTCTTACTTTCTCTCTCTCTCTCAGCCCCTCTCTTGACTCTATATCTTCTCTTCTCTACTCTCTCCATCTCTCCCTGGGTCTCTACTCTAGCCTTGGTCTATGGGGTATAAGCTTCAGCTCAGCAGGCGGCTTTTGGGGACGTTTTTCCCCCTCTTTACCTCAATAAGCTCGGCGCTACAAACATGACCTTCTTCCTGTGGTGTCTTTTAATATTCATTTGTGCGATATTTTTGTAACGCGTACGCCAAGCTGTGAGATCAACGCAGCTTTTTTAAATGTTATTTCGGCGATTATCAATGCTGTTGCTGTTATCTGGCGATTCCCGGATTATCTGACCTGACAAGAGCCGGCGACCCAATGAGCAGATCAAGGCTTAGCCACCCACGGACTCCACGGAGGGGCGGCTCTCCAAAACCGCACGAGTTGCCTGGCTGCTTGCTGAGGGGAGATCAAGGCCTCACCCCCAACTAAGCTCTCACTCGCTGATGGTCAAAATGAGGCCAGAATACGGTATAAGGGGGAAAAAAATCTATAAAAAATATAGCACGAAAATACAACCCCCCCCTAATACACACACACACACACACACACACACGCACGCACGTGCACTCTTTTTCACACAGTTCCTCCATGGGGAAAACGTTTAAAGAGGAAGCTTTAGCGAAATGCCAAGGCGCTTTTACTGCTCATCAGATGCTCTATCTGATCGCTTATTCTCCTTGTAGGAGACCACTTCTTGGATGCGAAGTTGAAGCCTTTCATCTTAAAACGCCTTTTATCCCAACCCTGCATGGTTCATCGTTTCGCCAGGGTGAAGCTACCGGGACTAAGGATAAACACAATAAGATCTCTGCATTTATGTACAAACTCCTCCAGCAGTCCGTCTCGGCGTGACAGAGCCAATATGTGGCCTTTGGGGGTCAATTCTGCTCACCTGGCTCGGGCTCACGGAATGTTGCTATAGCTACAGTGCATGAGGCGCGCGTTTAACTAACCTTAGGGGGAGATCTTTGACGCCTGAGAGCTTTCTGTCTCACACCCACGCAGCGAAACATCGTCGACAATCCCAGGCTTACTGTTGACGTACTTTGCAATGACAGGGACAAATGGGCACGTCCTCGGGCACGAAACAAAACAAAACAAAAAAAAATGAAAAAGCGTTGACGTGAAAGGCAGGGGGAAAAAAAAGAAGTGGGAGCGCAGGAGTCTCACGCTTTGGGGAAAATGTCATCCCCGATTCGGAGACCACGGGATCAGAGGGCCCTGGTTCTGAATCACAAACAACAGGAAGTTAGTCAAAGCCGTGGGGGTGGAGGCAGCGGGGGAGCCCTCGAGAGAAGAGACGTGACCTGACCTTCGCCACCCCGCGGCTGTTTGTAGCGCTGAGCACATCCAGTCTGGGCACAAGACTGCAGAGGGACAGCACAAAAACAATGCCTCTGTCCTCAATATCTCCCAGGCCTTTTGGACACTGCAGAGAGCACACTTTCACAACTTCAACTACAAAAGCAAGAGTTGAGCAAGATATCATAAGTAGGCTATCATATAAGGACTGTTCTATTGCCTACAGCTATTGCAAATGCAAAATCCAGCAAAATCCATTTCATCAACAAGAACATAAAAATATGTATAACATAATAAACATGGCATAACATTCATGTAGCCCAACACATATGAGGCTAGTAAGTATGACAATACATACTCCACTGAGAATAATATGAAAAATTTAATTATTCATATACAATTAAATTATTCATGCCATTCAATTTTGAGATACATGTGGATCTACACATGTGGCTAAACACTTAAGGCCACTTAAGGATAAATAAAAGACAGACACACACACAAATACATACAGATCTGTTTTGACATACATTTCCCATCATCCCTGGCTGCTCTTGACAGACGTCTGTCAGTGCCAAACCAGCGTAGTCATGGGAGGAGAAGTATTAAAAATCATTAGGCGGAAATGTGTGCGATGAGATTATTCGCTGCAGGCGTCGCGCTGATTGCTTTGTGGAAGTGGGTGCCGCGCAGAGACGAATCAAACTAGCACTCGCGAGCGAACAAGTTTCCCTCTGCATGCAAATCATTAATTACTTATTAATAGCCAGATGAAGCGCGTCTGTGCCTTCAAAGTAAACAGGAGCAGGCAACCCCAGAGGGGAAGAGGGGAGAATGGGGAGGATTCGCTCGATAAGCTGCTCCGGCAAGTTAATCAGGTTCAGAGGCCCATTCTCGTACCCCTAGCTAGCAGACTTAGCACTGAGCCCTCCCGACACAAGGAATATCCTTATCAGCAAAGTGAAATGCCTCATGAAAAAAAGAATACATGGTTGGAAAAATTCAGATGAAAATGGCGAAGAGGAAAGCGTTGGGAGACAGGAGAGAAAAAGAGAGAGGGAGGGAGGGAGGGAGGGAGGGAGAGAGAGAGACAGAGAGAGAGAGAGGTGATGGGCATAATAAGTAGTGGAGATTTTTTGCCTTCAAATAACTAATTATAACGCGGTTCCCCAAAAAATTGTAATTTTCAACTCCTCACCCTTCTCACCTTGCGGGTATAATCGTCTTAAACAGAGGGGTTTAGGAGAGATTTCTCAAGAATGTAGAATGGAATGACAATGAACTGGGATTTAAGGTGTCAGAGGAACAATTGACCAGATTCACTTTGTCCCCATCGCTCCCCCACCCCCCACCCTCATAACGGCTCGGTCCTGGACATTTTCCTAAAAGTGAATCACTTAAAAGTAGCACAATGCCACGGGATGAGGCAGAAGCTCTAAAAAGAGATGATTTGTTTGTGTTCATTATGAGCAGCCCTTGAGGGACTGACAGAAACGTGTGAAATTGTGTAGTCAAAAATTACAATCCAGCTGGGGCTATTTATCCTTTGAAAAGGGTGTTAATTTGTTCAGGAGGCGAGCGTGATACCATATACATTATGAATGAGGTGTAAATCCCATCTCAACCTGTTACTGCTCACAGATACGCTAATGAGCTAGGAAGCAGTGCATCACTTGCTGCAAGGGGGGTGGGGTGGGGGGCAGGTCTAATGTACACACAAATTCATAGGTGTGTTGTGTGTAGTGCGTGGGTGTGTGTTAGTGTTGTGGAGTTGCTCACTGAGCTTGTGTGGAGGTAAAAAAAAATCTGAAGATTTGAAATGCCAGCTATAATGGCATTCAGTATTGTAGGCTTGCTGTTGTAACCTGGGGGCACGTGTATCTTTTTTTACACTGTTACGCTGTTGAAGAAGGTAATTCTTTCTGGTCCTACTGCCACTTGGAAATACGAAGACAAATGCAGTGGTGTAATCCTATTAACAACAATGAGGAATTTGCCTGTTTCCCCAATGTACAACGTATAGTCATAGAGTTCTTCTGTGACACTCTTGGGCTAAGCTTGTGGCTAATGTGTTGACAAAAAAAATTGAGTGAGATGCCAGCGTAACTGTGAGTGTTGTTCTTAAAATGGCAAGTCAACAGCACCCCCCCACACCCCACACCAAAATATGACTGCACTTGAGCAAATACAAACTACCCCAACAGGGGTCCTTAAAAGGCTAACCATTTGTCTTCCCTTTGTGAATGGCAACAAATTTTAAGTGTGTGAAAATAAATAAATAAATAAATAAATAAACGCTGAGGAGCAACAGCAGCAGCAAATACATTCCAATTTAAAAACAAGAGAGCCTCATTATGCTGCACACAAGCTGACCTCTGAATGGATGTCCGACAGGGAGCGCTCAGCCAGAGCTGTGAGGCGTGCTTAGCCTGCCTGCAGGGCCGGGGAGGCTCACAAGCAGGCCGGGGGGGCAGGGAGGCAGCGGGGAACGGCTGTCTTCTGCCCCTCGTATCATATCTGTGTAAACACCAGGTAGAGTGGGCCAAGGGCTGGCTTTTGCTAAAAGGCAGGTGGGGGAAGAGATGGGGCGATCTGGTTCACTTCACACTACACACACACACACACACACACACACACACACACACACACACACACACACACAAAAAATATACATTCATTTGTATACACACACTCACCTAATCGAGCCAGGAACACTACAGATAAAAAAAAAAAAGAAAAAAAAAACCTCTGTATCAGCAGGCTTCAGACAGCCGCTGCTAACAGCAAAAATCGGTGCTGTTCTGGAGCCGTGCCCACCTAAAGCAGAGCCATGCCTATCTCTGCTGGGGGCCAGAGACTTGGAGCACGCACAAAGACATTTAACCAGCAAGAAGCGGTCGGCGAAGGGGAGGGGAGGGGAAAAAAAAAATAAAACGAGAACAAACCCCTTTCAAGGATCTTATCGAGTGCGAGTACAAACACACATACCAGGCGCGGCGCGAAGTAGCTGAGCTGCAGCCCGTAATCCTCCCTGGCACCTCACATCATAAGACCAGCACCACTGCTCTGCATTACCACCACCCCCCAACACACACACACACACACACACACACATACACATACACGTACACACACACACACACACACACACACACACACACACACACACACACACTCACACACACACTGCATTCATTTAAACACAGTAAAACCACCACAGATTTTCCTAGGCCAAAACAGAGGGCAAGACCGCAGCACATTTTCCAGGTTTTTCCTCACTGATTAAAGTGGTCTGCAATTTGACCAACACTTCACTTTAAGTCTAAAAAATTGTGATCATCTGTCAGAAACAAGATCACATGGAAAGTATTTGAGAGAGCAACAACAACAACAACAAAAAAAAAACGAAATCCATCCTCTTAGGCTTCAAGTGCTGGCTAACCAAACAGACGCAACTCCCCCCCCCCCCCCCCTAAAAAAAAGAGCGCCAGCACTGAGGAGTTGAGCGGGACTTCATCATTACTCATGTGAGAAAAACGCGGCGAGGCTTGCCTAATACCCCGGCTCACCCAGGGTGACAGATTGGCAGGGCGCCTTTGTCAGAGCATCAGTCAGTGCCGGGGAGAGGATTTCATCCACCCGTGATTTAAAAGCCGACGGCTGCTGGCGCCACAGCGGTTGCGTGGGCCAAAAAATTTATAAATAAATAAATGAAAATGTAAAAAAAAAAAAAAAAAAACTGAGCAGTAATTGCTGATGCTTACGTCCTCATTTGCATCGCAGCACTCACGAACATATTTTTTAAGGGTCGCGTTGGTTTTCTTATTCGCAAGATGAAAAAAAAAATCATCTAATTAGCTTGCCTGTGAGCTCAATGAATCAATAATAAAATTTCCCTTTCTTTTGTGGTGTCAGCTCGAAAGAGGGAATTACATTTTCAAGTGTTTAAACATATGGCCCTAATAAATAAAAAATGTATAGACACCACACGTGACAATGCATTGCCTGCGTTTTAAATTAGGTTAAATCCGAGCACGCAGCCAAGCGTATCTCAGATTAATTGAACCATGTACAGCAAGCACACAGAAAATTGCATTAATATAATTTTTTCAGTCTATTGGCAGATGCAACTATCAATTCACACAAGCTCTCCATTTGTTTTCTTAATTTCTACCTCTATCAGTTTCGGTGTGAGAAAACAAAGAGATATCTGCTTGTCGCCGACTTGGCTCAGAGTTTGCTCGAAGAATGGAAAACAAGCCATGATGAATAAAACATGAGTGGAAATTACAACAGCAGAAGATAAATAGCCTCGCCACAGTGCCAGGGTGGTGCGGCTGTGTGATGCGCTCCTGTCTCCTAGTCACACTCACCTCAGGGTGAAGATCTCCACTGGGGAGAGGGTGGAGGCGGCTAGGAAGGCCGACACCGTCTCCCGCTGCCGCATGGGCCTGGAGGGCAGCATCACCACAAACGTGCTGTCCAGTCGCAGCTCGGAGAGGGGCTGGTAGAGGCGTACGCTCCCGATGCGGCGCATGGGCGTGGGGCCTGCGAAGTAGCCCATGGGCCCCGGCTGGGGCGGTGCGGCGCGGATTCCGGCCGGCTTGCGGGAGTCTTCCGGGTTGCACTCGCTAGCGCTGCCGCCACTGCCGTCGGTGGACTGCACCATGTAGTAGAGCTCAATGGGGGTGCCTTCGGCCTGTTCTGGTGCCCGCTGCTTGCCGGGCACCACGCTGGGTGGGCTAAACCAGCTGGCCAGTGGCTCCAGCTCTGCCACGCACATACCCAGCTCGCCGCGGAGGCGGCACGTGCCGCGCACCTCCTGCGTCTCGTGGAAGGCGAACATTCGCACGCACGGCAGCCGGTCCACGGCGCTGTAGTCATCCCAGTCGCGGCCCGACACATAGAACAGCACCTGCACCTTGGGCCAGCTGGGGTAGATGCGCTCACTGATGATGAACGTCTGCACCTTCCAGTTGAAGGTGAAGAGCGGCGGCGAGGACGAGGACGATGCTGAAACTGAATCACCGCTGGCGGAGAATGAGCTGCCCAGGAGTGACGGGCCCAACAGGTCTATGGGCACGGGCTGCTGCACCGAATATGGCCCGTAGCTGGCGTTGACCAGCGGAGTCCGGTGGGCCTGCTGGATGAAGAAGAGCTCGGTGCGGGCCTGTAGGCTGGAGTTCCTCATGATATCCTGGTTGGCCTCCTTCAGGAAGAAGGCAGACTCGGCGTTGAGCACGTGGTACTGGACGGGCAGGTACATGGGCACGGGGCTGTATCTCTGCAGGCCGTCCAGCATCAGCCTGCAGTCCGTCACTGTCACACAGAAGGACAAAGGGAAGAGAGGCAGAAGATTAGTCATTTTTGCTTTTATTTCTCTGGGGAAGTGTCTGTGTTAAGACCCTGCGTGCCCCTGTTCTTCTTCTCTCTTCATCTCTATCTCTCTCTTTGTCCTCTTTCTATTTCTCCATCTTTCTCTCTCTCTCTCTCACTCACTCACTCACTCACTCTCACTCTCTGTCTGTCTTCATCTGTATCACTCTCTCCAATCCCCAATCACATGTCCCATAATAAAAACCAGAGGCCTCCTCTCTTTAAAGTGAGGCTCGTATGTCTTCCTGCGTTTCGTATACTCTACACGATTTCCATCTCGCCGAGCCAGACCCTCTTATCGACCGCGCTACACTCGCGCCATCACACTGCAGATATTTTGGGTGATGGAGGGTCTCGAGGGGCCCCATTGATTTCACGTCTGGGCCAGGGAGCGAGAGAAAGAGACAGACAGAGACCATCAGGGAGGGAGAGAGAGAGAGAGAAAAAGAGAGGGAGAGAGAGAGTTGTGACAGCTGGTGGCAGGCTGTCCGTGCACCGTGGCCACTTGGAGCATTGGGCACAGCTCGGGATGATAAAGCAGTTGGGTTGGCTCCCACAGAGACAGTAAGAAAGGTCTCAGCCATCGGAAGAGATAGATGGACCAGTGTCGGCTGTAAAAGGCAAAATATGAATGATCCCAGTCTTTCTTTATGCTCGGTCACCTCCTAACATTTTCTTCATGCTCCATACGCCTTATATACAACACTGGAGAAAGTTCACAAATGATCTTTTTAATCATTATATAGGGAGATACAAAAGTTAAAAACTAAATGTAAGTCAAAGACATATAATTAAGAAATGCATTTAACAATGTTTTATAGCTTTACTGTGAGCCTGCCAAGTCATGTGGAAACTACAATGAAGGAACCCAAGCTACCTTCGGAGTTGGTTGGGCAAGTGGAGAGAAAAAAACAAAAAAAAAAAACGGCGGCTTTATTATACCCCAAGCTATTTCACTTATCTGGCGACAACTAATTACATTTGCAACAATAAGCCTATCTGGGCCCGATCTTAATAAGAAACACAAACCATGCCGTGTCATTAAAGCGAATTGCCTTTAACATAAAGTGATATGGCACAGAGAAAAATAGCGGCGGGCATGGTGTGCGCAAACACAAAAGAGGCAGGGAGAGGGAGGCGAGGAGAGGAGAGTGTGCCACGGTCCTCCCGAGCGGCTGATGCATCGCCCTACTTTCCACTTTTCGAGCGTGCAATAACGACGCCGGAGAGAGGGTGCTCAATAATAGCTTCCGTGGATGTTGTCATGTTGTTTTGGATCCTGAGTCTTGGATGCATCTTGCTTACAAGTGCACTTGCTGTCATGAGTGTTATTTTTTTCATTCCTATTTTTTTTACCAAATAGTCCAGGACCGGCAAACAGCCATAAGGACTAGACCCACTCAGTTTCTTGGCAGCTGAATGGAGTATACAGCTTTGCCACACACGATATGCCAGAGATTTGGGATTCGCAGGCGACTGGCTTGACCTGCCAAAATCTTGTCTGTCCAAGGGAGGAAAGGCAGTCTGATCCCGTTTTAAGCTCAGAGCTTCAGTTTTAATCATTTCGGATTAGGGCTTTTCCGTTTTTGCGGCAATGTAAACGCGTAACACCTAATTTGGACAAGTCTCTGTATGTCTCTATCTCCAGCACAACACACTAGTAGTAACCGCTCTGGAAGAGGGCATGTGGAATGGTCCAAAGCTCCTCACCTGTCACATGTGTGAGGGGGTCCTAACAGCAAATAAGCAGCAAAAGACTGATTCTGTGTATCCTGTGTATCAGTGAGACCGGTCAGGGCTAGCAGCCTCTCCTTCACGGCCCTGATGTCTCACTCTTTCAAAGGTGGCTATACATACATTCCACATCTGACTGTCAGTCTGCGGAGTAGATTGTTAACTATGAGCAGTGCCAGCTCTGTATGTCTGACTGTTGTCACTCAACTGTCTAACAGCAAAAATAGGCACAGACTAAAATTACTTTGAAATTGACTGTGGCATATCATCATCATCATCATCATCATCATCTGACATCATCATCCGGAAAGCACTAAAAATTTGGACTGCCACTGCCAACCTAAGCGGAAGCAGATGGGGCATGAAGCTTAGTGAACCCAAAG
>JAODXP020000008.1:472362-644862 GCA_027497455.2 Sardinella longiceps
GTGGAGGGGTTTTATGTGCACATGGCTAGAGATTAATTACTTTTGTGCACCTAGCTTGGCAGAGAGTAGTTAACCCCAGTTGTAAAAGCTGTTCACAGTGATTGCACTGATTAGGTTTTTGTCTGGCTGGGACCTCACCGGGGAGTCTGACAACAGTTATGTTGAGCTAAACAACAGTCAATGTGTGGGTTTCCCTTTGGTGCACTGTATCATACACCAGTCAAAAAAAAAGATCAGGCATTTCAGAGGAGGAGGTAAACATCATCACCAATAATACAGATCCTCAGTTAGTGAATGAAGAGACAGACAAAACAAAGACAAAACAACTGCCATGGCTGAATCAATAAGCAAGTAAAACAAATAACAGACTAATCATAATTATACTGTTACATTGTCTTTTTTGTCTCTTGTTCACAGACATTAAAACATTGACGTCTTAGTCCAAATGCACTTTAAAAATGTCATTATAACGGTTGCAATATCTTTCAAAATTCTCCAGTGTTTTGTTTGGCATTGTAGTTTTTCCTTTTTATTTGAATGTAGTGCAATACGTCTCGCATCCAGCTGGATGACTCATGAAACCAGAGTCTTAAGAGGCCTTTGCATTTGACTGAATTGGAACCAGAGGCTGTTCAGGGACAAAATCAAAATACCAAAAAAGAAGCTGAATCAGTGCTGCACACAGACACTGCGGGCTCCATGACGTCTTTTCACATACAGTATTTCTTGTTAACTAACTTCTGTTTGGAGGGAATTGGAAACAAAAGAGTGCCTTAATTTATAGTGACACTCTGTCGATTTGTAGCAGTCAGTTTACTTGAGATTCTCTGTAGCAGATTCAGTATTTATTTAAAGTGTTAAACACTGTAGAAATTAAACATAATGCAGTCAAAGCTTCAAGAGTGTGCTGGCCACGAGTGGAGGCTTGTTATTGTTGTTTATAATCAGTAATGTGATTAATTTAAAATTCATTTGAAGCTAATTTCTCATTTAGAAATGTAGGCCCCAGTATCTTGGCAACTGTTGCGACCCTATGGAAATAAAACTGGATAAACTTAAATTTGGTAATGACTTGTCTTGCAAAACTATTTAGAGACTTATTCGGCAAACACAACCAAGACGCACTTGATTCAGATGAGGTTGGATAGTTCAATCTCAGTCAACGATTGTGGAAATATATTGAAATATAGTAAATGCGAAGACAGAATTGGCATTTCCATTACCATCCTACTCAGTCACTGCTACTTATCTCAAGGACATGGGACCATATATGAAAGGCCCTTGCCACATCTATTCCTATAAGCACATTTGAGTGCACTTTATGTGTAAATGGGCTGTGTGAAGGGGAATAATAATAGGCATGTGTGATGATCAATACACATCTTTGTAGCATATCACTCATTTCACAACCTGCTGTGGTAAGCACATTGGCCACGGATGAAAACTGACTAAGTGGCCCAGGAACGTCCATGAAAGACATACAAGAGAATATGTGATTTTCACTTATTTGATATATACATATTTGATTAAAAATACTGGCAATGTGGCAAACATAAATACCAGTCAAAACGTTCTCCTTTTCTGATTTGTGTTACTCCACCATCAAATAGTGTAGCAAAATATACTGTACTTACAGGTGCCTTTGTTTTTAATAAGCAAAGCTAAATGCTTCACTTTCTGTTGTTACAAGTGTGGTTAAAGATTTGCTTTAATTAATGTAATGTGATTAAATGTGGTAATTAAGATGGCAAACAATGGAAAAGAAAAATAGTGCAATGAAAAATCCAACAAACCTTAACCAAAAGTAAGATACTGCACAACAGTAAGATACTGCACATTCAATATGGGCATCATCTCTTAGATGTCAGCAAAGTGTGGATTCTCAACATGCTCCTGACACCTTATGCGGCACTTTCAGCCCGTTGCACAACCTTCCTCAGTCTTGCACAAAGCACAGTGTGTGTGAGGCAGAATAATACCATGATGCAGACTGAAGCTTTTGACAACATCAGTATGTTGCAGCACAGCATGTGACAGTCTCCACACACACAACACTGGGCCCTTAGTGTCACTGCTGACTGCTTAGAGGGAAGAAGGGACAAGAGAGAGTCATACAGGGATGGAAAGGAGAGAGAGAGAGAGAGAGAGAGAGAGAGAGAGAGAGAGAGAGAAAGAGAGAAAGAGAGAGAGAGTGTGTGTGAGAGAGAGAGAGAGAGAGAGAGAGAGAGAGAGAGAGAGAGAGAGAGAGACATAGGGAGGGGGAGAAATATTGTTTTCCCCCATTGCAAATGCAGTAAACTTGACTCAAACCTCAGCACGGCTGATGCTCGTCAGAGACACAGTGTCACTGTGAATTGAGGCATTCCTTTGTTTCCAATCCCCAAAAAAGAAAACAAAACAAAAAAACCTGGGAGAGTAGGACTCCCTGTCAGTTTCCATGTCTCTATCCTCCTCTCAGTATCTGTGTGAGGCACCGAGGAGGTGCGAGAGACAAAAAATTAAGTCCCATAATTACCTTTCAGAGCCTCTGGTTTTTGCTGAGAAAAAGCTTTGCAGAGAGTTTCCCCTTCTTTATGGTCAGTCATAAAAATCCACCTCCGCCTCATAAAATGTCTCTATATCGCAGAAGCATTCTTTAAAAAGCTGCCTCTTTATGGTACATCACCCTAACGTGAAATATAGGGCCACTACACCCAAGGTCGACACAGGTCGATTGCTTGCTGATAAATTTGTCATGGGACCGCGCCACACTCAGCCCTAACATGTAGCTAAGGAAAGTGCTGGTCCTTCGTAGGTGTAACAACTCTTTTTTTTACACCAATGAGTGTGAATCTGTGCTCTTTTCCCTCTGTGGCCCTTAAGGTGACACATATGGCGCAATACGATGTCTTAACAAGCGAGGCGCTCATACAAAAGTATTCAAACAGACCAGTGTCTCGAGGGTTGGTGAGAGTGCTATGGCGCTGCAGTCATTTCTGTGCTGGTGATGGTGGAGACTATCCCCACTGTCCCACTTTCTGCTTCCACCTCAGGGTCTGCTATTGATGCAGGCCTAGAATATCACACGGTAACGAACGCCACGGAGCCATAATGATCCACCCTGGCTGTGCTACAGAGACGGCTTGTAGCGGATAGGCGCTGTGGCGGAGGAGGGAGGGGGTGGCGGAGGCGGCGGGGAGTGAGAGTGCGCCTCCGCTCTGTTTCCTCCCCAAATGCGCCGTGTCCATTAACTCATCAGGGGGCGCTAATGAAACACTTCCAAGCAAACAAGCTGTGCGAAGTATTTAAAGCAGGGCCAGGGGTGCCGCATCAAGCGCAGATCCCGAGGAAGAAGGCGCGGGGAAAACGCGTGAATCGCGCTCGCCTCGCACTGCTGGCAGACCAATTAATTCTGTTTATTCCCCTAAAAGCGCTTAAGTTTTCCCTCAAAAGCCAAGAGAAAAAGCTCACAGGCCGAGCCAAAAGAATTCCACTCATGTGGACATGAAGGGGGAACAGTAAAGGAGCGTCATACACAGCCAATGCTAGAGGACACACTTCAGATGCCACTGCCGTCAGTAGTGTGTCTGTAATCACAGCATCAATTTAATCAGTCAAAGCCAAAGCCCTCCACTTCCCACACCGCATTGCCTAAAATGTCTCTCCATTTGAACAGTGCAGACTCGGGGATGGACGAAAAGTATCCATCAATCTAAAATAAGGAGCTAATCAAAACGTGATCGCAGAAGCAATATGTGTGCACAGCTTGATTATGCATAGTTAATTGCTCAGGTTTTTCTTTTTTGGAGACTGAATAGGCCTACAGCAGATCTTTAAAACTAGCTTTTCAACTCGCCTCCCTTTCCTTTCAGAGGAAATTATCCTCGCCATCATCCCCCGTTTTTGCTCACGTGGGGCGCTCACAAAGAGAAATAGTATGGCACGGGGAGGTGGGTTGGGGGGGGTAGGGTGTTACAAGTGGCACCACAATGGCACTACAAAGAGCAGCAAATGACTTCAGAACGGCCTCACAATGACGGCTCCTTATCAGGTAATAACCTCAGCCCTTATTCAGACTACTTTATTCCAGAGAAGACAGAAACGAAAGGAGGAGCACAGAGGAGAGAGCGGGGGAGGGAGAGAGAGAGAGAGAGAGAGAGAGAGAGAGAGAGAGAGAGAGAGAGAGAGAGAGAGAGGAATGGTGAAAAGAGTCTAGCGTGTGACAGTGTGTGTGTGTGTGTGTGTGTGTGTGTGTGTGTGTGTGTGTGTGCGGTCCATTAGTTTCTATCAACCATTTCCATGATGCTGGAATACCCCTTACCTGACAACAAACACAAATGCTAAACCAAGTCAAGAACACTAACCTCTAGTAAACTGTCAATTGAGTACAGCACCAGGCACCCAACCAGTGTAGTCTGTTTACACCCACTAATTGTTATTGGACTAATGACATGATCGATAGTCAGGCTTTGTATCACTATCGCATGCCCAACAAAAGAGAACAACAAATTCACCCAGTTAAATTTAATGACTGGATCAAATCAAACGAAGGGAGGAGGAAGGGGGAAACAGAGGGAACCATTTTGCATCTGTGTCTGTATTGATCTGACAGACAGAGAAGGAGCGCTTGGCAAATCCATTAAAATGTGCCATGCACTTGTATTTAGGCTAGGCTGTGGTTAGTGAGCTATAATCACCAGAGCTTTCCCCCGTTTCTGCTGTCACTCCCAGGAGACGAATGCCAACGGACGACACTTGTTTGGCGAGAATTTGCCAAGCGTGATGCCATTTACGCAGGCTGAGGTGGGGAGGGAATGCCCCTGCAGTGCCCGGTAACAAGCTGCCACACAGATGACTGGTGCTGGAACAACAGCAGGGCCTGTGCGCAAGACAGCTCTGCTTCAGTGCCTCTCTCCCTCAACACCACCAACTACTCCTTTCTCTCTCTCTCTCTGTCTCTGTCTCTTTGTCTCTTTCTTTTTTTCTCTTTCAATGGTCACAAAGGCGACTCCACACTTTTTTTTTTATACATTCTCTTCATTGTTTTGACCAGAAACGACTACTGTACACCTTTGGGAAGCCAAAGTCATTCAGAGTGTAAGAGAAACTTTGAGTCTAAATTGGGCTCATGAGTTTGCTCGGTTTTGACCTCAATTTAAAGTCTGGTTTTGAAAATGCTTCCTGAAAAGCATTTTCAAAAAAGCTTGGTGACTTCCTTGCTTTTGCAATGACCCTGGTGGCATTAGTGATAAATTAGAACTACCTAGGAATAACTATTAACAATACTCCAGGACTAGTCCGGTATGCATTACACACTTTCCTAAAATGTCACTATAGAGCGTTTCTCAAAGTCTAGGAAGCATGCTTGGAAGGCTGCTTTTTCAAGCATTCCACGTCATTGTTAGTCGCCAAGTACTGTTCCAAAGTCAAGCATCCTTCGAAATTCTAGCGAGGACAGAGGCCTTTGTTCATAGATTTTTCAAGGATGCACTGATGGAACCTTGTTTTTGAAGTGTACGACTTCCAAGGCTAGTGTGCTACCTAGGAAGCATGCTTGACTTTGAGAAACACTCATAGTAATATCAGAAACATCATTTTGTTTATTCAAGTCAATGGTCAAGTCATGAGCAATGAATTTCGCACATGCATGGGCAAGACATTATATGAAATAATAACAACACTATGATGTGCATTTTGGAATGGCATTAATGATCCTAAATCGCAACAGTATTATTGTGTACTTAACTGATCGTTAATTGACCATTTCCACCATAGGACCATTAGGGAGAAGCTTAATATGACAGCTGTGGAATGTACGGTACTATTGTTCATGTATGGTTGCTTCACCACTGCACAGTAGCAGCCTCCTCTGTGCCGCTGGTAAGCCCCTCTCTCTCCCTCCCTCTCTTCCTCCCTCCTTCCCTCCCTCCCTCCTCTCTGCTCCACTGACCTCCCAAAAGAGGCTGGAGAGTCCACTCATCCTTGAGCTTTGTGCTCTGTTAACCTCACTCACAGAGGGCCGGGCAAAATGGATGAAAAATGTAATGCAATAAGACACAAAAATTTGAGGTGAAAAGCCTGCCCACGTTGAGCGTAGCCATGGCGGAATGATATCAGGAAAAAAGGGGGTGAAACCGGCTTTTTTGAAGACGGTAGAATTGCCTCATGCTCTTTGTCAAAAGGCAGACGAGTAAGTTCACACCTGCTGATCTCAAACCAGTTGAATCTGTGCAATCTATGATTTTTTTTTTTTTTTCTCCACCCTTGCCGGGAACATTGCTAGATTCTTTTTTTGTCAGTGACCCTATGAAAGTCAATTTCTCCAGCGAGACATTTCCCTCTCCTAATTTATCCAGCCTAGCTGTTGCCGCGAAACGAAAGCGGGTATTTCGCTGTTCGCTCCTCATCAGAAATGGGCATGATCTGCTCATAGTTAATTTATTAACCTGGCGGAATCAGGAAGGAACCTTGCACTCTAAAAAGCTAATCCAAGCAAAGTGTTGAGGAAGGATTTGTATGGATTCATGTCTAGTTAGGGTCACATACATTATATAGAACTCAGAGCAGATTATGCTTCTCAGAGCAGATTATGCTTCTCAAACAGATAACAAAGTAAGGTTTATTCAACTTCTTTGTTTACCTGCCACTGGTACTTTGTTTCCTTCTCAATCCTTCATGCTTGTTTTGTTTTGATTTCTATTCAAATGCAACAAAGTGAGAGTCAATTACAACACAAAGAGAAGAGCTACACACCACATAGCATGCAGGATGCGTGTTATTTTTTGTGAGTTTGTGTGTTCTGCATCATGTGTGGCAGCGCGCCATTCACTGGACTTATTTACTACGCCTCAGGCCAAGGCACTACGTTTGTTTTCCATGAACAGAGCCAGAACTGTGTTTGGACGCTGGAGATTTTTGGAGCAAATATACAGTGAATGGTGTGCAGTGAACAGACTGCACATTGAACAGACAGTAGGCAGTCCCCGGAGTCGAGTCTATTAAATAAGAATTGAAGACTGTGCGTTCAAGATTAGCGGTGAATTCAATGAAAGCTATATGGCTGTCTCCTCTGATCCTCTTCCTCTATGGGGCCTTATCTACTCTCCTTTCTCTCTTTTTTCATACACTCCGTCCTTCTGCTCTTTCATACACTCTTTCCTTCTTTTTCCCCCTTCTCTCAGTGAGCACCAACACACCTCTCTGCGCCTCTTCTTTGTGAGCTCCATCACCAGCTGATTTCCTTGCTCTCGTCTCCTCTCTTTCAACATTCTCTCCCCCAACTGGTCTTTTTCTGTTTCCACACAAAGCCACTTCCTCTTTCGGCCACCGTGGAAATTCTTTCGTCCGATTCTGTGAAAGCCCTTTCGAAGCCCTTCTGCCCCTGTCTATGTTTTGCCCCTCACAGGGGGTACTACTGTGAACCCATTCAGGGAGAGAGAGAAGAAGAAGGGCCCCGTGGTGGTGGTGGTGGTGCTGGGTGATCTATTTCTCGATCTCGTGGATGTGCGCGGCAGTGCACCAGGCTCTCCCTGCACCTCCCTGAGGTTTGTTGTTCCAAAAAGGAGACGCCGTGGCGCTGTGCTCTGCATGCAAATCCCGCAACAAGGCTCCCGATGTGAGCCTGCAGGCCCCCGTCCAGCAGGGGAGACTTCACAGTTCAGCGGTGCCGCGCTCCGCCACGCTGACAGCTCCGGCTGCTCCCTCTGCTCTCTGCTGAGAGATGATTGCCGCCAATGGGTTGCGGGTGGTCTCTCAAGTTTTACCCCGAAACAGCCAGCATGCACGCGTATACACACACACACATACACACACACACACACACACACACACACACACACACACACACACACACACACACACACACACAGGCATGTGATTCATGTGAGCTCAACTGTGGTGGTGCATGTGAGGCATCTTCTATGTGCTTGCGTTGTCATTCAGCGTGAAAGTGTGTAATGAGTATGTGTGAATTGTCAGCTGAACATAATAGTCTTGCTCAGACTTCATGGGTCTTTTATTTGTATTCTTGATGTCTGTGATGGCGGGCTTCAGTGTTTGCGTGTGTGACTGTGTGCGTGCGTGTGTGTGTGTGTGTATGTGTGTGTGACACGATGCCAAACATATAAATCTTTTCATGATGAGGCCACAGTTCAGTTCAAAGCAGTGTGCATTCTGCTCAGTCACAGCACAAATACATACAAATGGTCTAACAAAAAAGGAGATATTTGTGTCTATGTTTTTCTATTAAGCTTGTGAGGCTATTATAACATGCTTGCATAATGCATTTCTTTGTTGACCAACATCTTCTCTTCAAAATGATGGGCGTCATAGCCAAGAGAAACAAACAAGGCTTTATGGACTCGACCAATGAGCTATTCAAGTTCTGTAATACTGATGATTATGCACAACCAAATGACAAATATTATTTAGGCCTCAAAAAACGGCTGATTATTCAAAAGTAGTAAAGTGAAATTAATGATAGGCTGTTTTCAAATAGAAAAAAGCTGAGGGGAAGGACAGTGGGTTTGTACAGTATTATGGTAAGGAGGACAGTGATTGAAAAAAAATTGCAAATACAGTGAGAGACAGACAGCGAGAAAAAGAAAAAGAGAGAGAGTGAGTGCGAGAGAGAGAGAGAGAGAGAGAGAGAGAAAGGATGACAGTTGTGTTTGTCTCAATGACTCTCTGATGGTATAAGTGCTGAGTGACACAAAGAGGCTGAATAGGCTGAATAGGCTGAACTGACCATGTCATTAAGAAATAAATAGCTTCCCTGCTTATCTAAAGAAACTGAGTCACGAGCTTCAGACATAAACGCGTCTGGAGCTGGCAGTAGAGGAGGGTGACTACCTCGTGCTCAGAGGACAAAATAATTCACATAAAGCCATTTTTACCACCGCTCTCTCATGCACAGTCTTTCTGCCATACATCAATATTGTTTTGTTTTCTCCCTCTTGTTTTCTCTCAATCAAATAGTTCCAAAACATCAGCTCACTCATTCAGTCTCAGTATGTACACAGACACACACACACACACACACACACACACACACACACACACACACACACACACACACACACACACACACACACACACACACACACACACGCAGATAGCTGATGATTTTCACATATCAGCGCTGTTAATTATCTAGTATGAGCTCCTGCACAAATACATGCAGACACATTTACTCTCTCCTTCCCAAAGCATTTGGTTCCCTCTATGGAGCCACAGGTGCACCCCACACACACACACACACACACACACACACTCCTCTGATCCCAGATCAGCTACAGCACGGGCTCCACCTGTCTCGGCACCAGTGCCCTGCCATCAGTCCTGCCCCATCACCCGCACCTTCTGGACGCCATCTTGCAGATTTCTCCCTTTGGGCGAAAAAAAACAGGGCCGAGAGCTGGCACTGGCTGGCATTTTGGTGCGGGGGACTGTTGCGCCTAAGTGTTCAGCTTGGGTCAGCGCTAACAAGGTGCCAGAAGAGAAGGCAGTCTGCGAGAGGAGCATTTGCTAGCGCCGGCTGCTGCTGGCTGGCTCGCGGCACTCGTCCGCCTCGCGCTTGGAGCGGCTGAGTGGACTCTAGGAGAAGATCCAGCAGCAGGCCTGTCGCTCCTTCATCAGTCAGTCCTTCAGCTGCCCATGCCAGCCAGCGATGGGTAGGAGAGCAGGAGATTGGGCCTTCGGAGGAGCCAGGGATAGGAGGAGAGCTTTTTAGGATTTGGCAGTATGCATGGAGGGGGTGTCTCTGTCTGTTAGATGATCAGAGATCAGCAGAGTTGAGAAGAGAGCACTGCTCTTCTAAAGCTTTATGAGGAAGCCTGAGCTGCATGCAAAGCCACCATCTCTCTCTCTCTCTCTCTCTCTCTCTCTCTCTCTCTCTCTCATACAATTACCTATCCCAGCCTAGAAACTGGTTCCCAAGAAAAACCCATAGCCTGCATTGGCACACACGCACACACACACGCGCACACACACACACACACACACACACACACATGCACAAAAGGACACATAAATTTCTCACATCTCTCTCTCTCTCTCTCTCTCTCTCATTCTCGTACACACAAATACAATTACCTATCCAGTCTAGAAACTGGTTCCCAAAAAAGAGGCTGCATTGGCACACGTGCACACACACACACACACACACACACACACACACACACACACACACACACACACACACTCTCTCTTTCTAGTACACACACATACAATTAGCTATCCCAGTCTAGAAACTGGTTCCCAAGAAAATCCATAGTCTGCATTGGCACGCACACACACGTAAAAGGACACATACAACAGATGGAAAAGGGGTGTGCAGGGTCACTTTGTCATTCACTCTCATTCACTCTCTCTCTCTCTCTCTCTCTCTCTCTCTCTCTCTCTCTCTCTCTCTCACACACACACACACACAGACACAGTGGAGAGGAGGTGTGTGATAAAGGCTCTCTAGTGTCTCGCCTGAATCCATCCTGCTTGAGTGGAGGCTGAATGAATGTTAGTGCTCTTCATTGCTATCGATAGCACCCGCCAGCTAAGAGCAAGGAGAAGGACTGCAATATGCTTGACCTGCCATTTTTCCATCGCCCCACAAGAGCCATCCTTTCCATTATGACCATTTAACATAACTTAATGACATATCCATAGGCACAGTTAGAAAACAAATACCGGCACCGTTTGACGTTACAGAGAGTCAAACAGAGAGTCAAAACTCCTCTCACAACTCTTATTGACATACTAAATACATTAGGCTATTTCCATTTAACTTAACTCAGTAACATCCATAGGCACAGTGAGAAAACAAATGCCATCACCATCTGACGTTAACTGGAACTAAGCCACTATTTCTATCTTAATACTTAACATAAAAGGTTACGAATCATTGTGATGCTTCTACAGGCCTAACTCTTTATGGATCAATTTGTGGCAGTTTCGACTGTGGAAATTCAGGTTTCGAGCCGCAGGTCACGGCCAAATGTCATGGAGCTGTTAAGATAACTCTGTATAGAAAAATGTCAGCTGAAACCAAGTAAACAGCGAAGGAAAACCCGTTCCTGCATAGAGAGCTCGGTAGAGAAAAATGCGAGCCCAAACATGGCACAAACCGAGAAACAAAGCAAAACCCTGCACAGTGAGGTTTTAAAACACAGAGATTTAAGCCATCTTGACGACTCTATTCACACAAT
This sequence comes from Sardinella longiceps, assembly GCA_027497455.2. Classification (NCBI taxonomy): domain Eukaryota; kingdom Metazoa; phylum Chordata; class Actinopteri; order Clupeiformes; family Clupeidae; genus Sardinella; species Sardinella longiceps. Next base: position 483,543 of record JAODXP020000008.1, read on the forward strand.
AAATCCATTAAGGCTATTTCCTGACATATTTCTTAATTTGTATACAGTATTTGCTGAGCTCACAGCAATAACTCTTTGTTAACTCTATATTAAGTTACACGTCACGAAAAAGCCGCTAGACAATGACTGAACAATCAAAGGATATAAGCTGTGTAATTCCCTCTTGTTAGAATTTGGTGAGCATCCATTTAATCATTGGTCTTAGTGAGAGGTTGGTGAGGGGGAGATGCCAAAGCAAGCATCTGGGACACAGAGCCTTAGTGCAGCTCCCTTTCATCATCCTCAACCAACGCCACCTCCACATCTGGGCAACGGCTGCTAATTGGCAAGAGCAGGAAAACATTAGACAATTAGCTGGGGCACGACAATCAGATTGAAGCGGCAGTGGCAGGCGACAGTCTTGACACTTGGGGTGAAATATCTTACCGTGAATAGAGAAGTAAGACAATTTGTTTTAAATTTAGAAGGGATAGATAACCCTATTTTTACACATTTTGATATAGTTTTAAAGAATATTTTAGATTACTTTAAAAAATGTTCCTTTTCTGCAGTTTCAAAATAACAAAGAGGAAAAGGGCCTGAAGCAAAACTCTTGAGCACCCTGTATGGACAGTATTTAGTAACACCCTATTTAGCAAGCATCACAGCTTGTAATTGCTTTTGTTGAAGCCAGCTAAAGAGTCTTTCAGTTCTTGTTTGAGGGATTTCTGCCTGTTCTTCCTTGCCAAAGGCTTCTATTTATTCTTAGACTGTCTTGCATGCCCAGCTCTTCTAAGATCTATACTCAGACTCTTGACGATGCTTAAGCCAGGGGCCTGCGAAGGCCATGGTAAAGCCTTCAGCTTGTTTTGATGTTCCTTCTGGTATCTCTGAATTTAGTGGCGATGCCTCTTCTGCTGAGGTCATGTTTGCACAGGTGTCACAGACAATAGGAACAGTTCGCCACTCTCCAGCCGGCTTATTGGAGGTTAATGGCAATTAAATAACGGCAATTCATATTGGTCTTTCTAGCAAGAGCTACAATGGAAACGAAGACTTCAATTTTTTTAGTACATTATCAACAGTTTGGACATCAATTTTTTTTTTTTACAATTCTGGGGAGCTGTTCAGTCACTTGTTGCAGCTTGCTTGCTAATTCAACTAAGAAGGTGCACCTATGTGGTTCCAAAGGGGTAAGTGTTTTTGGAAACTCTGCAATTCATATATCCTATCACAAGCTGTTCAATTTGCCCTTCAAATAGCTATTCAGTTACTGTAGGTTCTCTTTCTTTATTAAAGAAAAACTATGTGGTTATTTTACCCTACCGTATTCAGACTCCTCCTGACACTATACTAAAAATAACACAGAAAGAGTTTCTGAATTTGCCAAACTTTAAATAATAGCCAGGAGCTGTACACATGTTTATTAACCACTGTCTGCCTATTTTAAAAAAAAATCTAAATCCCTTTAAAATATCAGATTATTAAACCAAAGTCTGCTAAAACAAAGAGCTCTCACCTGCCACAGCAGGTATGATATTGATATAAGTATGACACCATTTGTCAGCAATGTCAGGAATGTCTTGTTATCGCTACTCAGCCATCCTAATAGTTAGCATACTGATCTCTGTGCTGTAAAACCACAAGACCAATTCTCAGTCAATCTTTCCCCGTTGTCCAATTCATTTTAATGATTGCATTTTAACTGTGATGGATGCGTGTTTTACACAAAGGTGGTCAAACAGCAAGGGTGGCCCATGATCTAACAGCAGGTCACATTACTCTGCTAAAGCTCGGCCAAAAGGCAATGGTGTCATTTTACTTAGCATCTGGTCTGATAGCCTATGTCTTTAAACATCCAGATGGTTTGGCAATGCAGACAAGGTTTTAATTTTCTCTCCTAAGAGAGAAGGGGAGACATTAGAGGTGGTATTCTGCATTCTTGCAACGAGCACAAGCCTCTGGTTTTCTTTGTCCCTTGGCCGACGGCGGGTAGATAATCTATTTCAGATAAAAGTATACACTGGACGTGCGATTTTCCATCAGTCGATCACTGCTTGCAAGTCGATATCATGGGGAGCCAAGATGTGTTTATTAAGCAGGTGGAGGGGAAGGGATGGGCTTAGTGGATGGAGCAGGGAGAAGGAGGAGGCTGCATTTTGCTCGGCGCGGTATAGCTGAAATTGGCGTGCTCGGGAACCTGGATGGATTCTGCACAGTTAATTAAGATAAAACGATTCAATTCTGCAAAGATTGAGCTCCGATTTGGACCCGGCTGCTAGTGCTGGCTGCCCTGATTAGGAGCCAGAGAATGCATTCACTGAGATTTTGATGCGAGACAATATTCCCGTTTTCAATTACACACACGAACACCTCCTTAACTACAAGAAGCAAGTCATTTGCATGATTGAAATATAATCACAGCTTAATGAAAACACTGTTCTGTTGTCTTTTGTCTTTTGATTCTGTTTTATGTTTACCTCCGCTTCCATTTTCTGGAACCTTTCTTGCCAAGTGTTTTTCTTTAAGTTTTACAGCTGCAGTGTTTTATAAATAAAGAATGAAGGTCAGGTTGGAAAAGGTGAAAATGAATTATGTGAACTGGTGTAGAAAAAAAAATGAAAATAGTCCATCTGGTACAAGGGACTCACTGAGAGGAACATAATATTACCTTAGTATAAAACATACCTTACTTTACTTTAAAACCTAACATTTTTTAAAAATTAACATAGAACCACAGCACATAGGCAAAATCTTTTCTGAAACACACATTGTAGTCTCATTCCCTGGCTCTCTTCCCTGATACAATTACCATACATGAAGAAGGCCAACATCGTCATTCCATTTCATTCTATTTACTTGCTTTGTTAATTAGTTTGTTTGTTTGCGTCTGCTAAATTAGACAGCAAATCAGCCGTTGCTAACTGCTCACGAGACACTCTTCCCAGGGAGAATGACTTGGCAATTCTCCCTATCACACCACACCATGCCTCCCATCCACTCAGAATAGGGTTTTTTTTGGGGGGGGAGGGGAATGCTACCCAGAAACTCTGATCATAACTCTTAATTATCCGTTAATGGTGGATTAACATGGACTTCACACTTGGCTTCGCTTATGAAGCTCTTTTAATACAAACTCAGGTTTATCCTTCATGGTCACGTGCTTCACCCTCTACTGTCCCTCCTCCCTGAGAAGGCTGAGGAGAGCGACGCCCCCTCGGGTAGGCGTACTTGCTTGTGGCAGAGCCGTCACAGCTAACTGAGTCGGCCTCCTTTACCTGTCTGCCTGGCCTCCCTGGGGACCTCGGCAGGGCGCCGACTCTGCCCCTGAGCCCTCGGAGACAGGACACATCGCCTCGTTCCCACATGTCTCAACCGGCCCCGTTTCCAATGCAAGGAGAAGGAGCCCTTTCAGCAGTCAATAGAGGCAGTGTCATCGCCTAAGAAAGGAGGCAACCCACTCGGTCGGGGAGAGTGCCAACGACACGTCGAGGCAGTGCAGAGCCATTCACCACGGAAAAAAAAGAAGGAAAAAAAACACCCCCACTAGAGGACGAGAGAGGAAAGAGGCGACACTCATAGCAAATCAAGTGGGAATATTTGGGTTGAGAGTCGGCATTTAAGGAACATGGAGGATTAAAGAAAAAAATACGCACAGAATTAGACTAATATCACAACATTGAGATTAAAGTCAGGGTCATTGTTCTGCTGTGTTTGTCTTGGGAGCTGTCAGATAGTAACTAAGACTTAAGAAAGTCTTATTTCAGCTTATGTTGACGTAGCGGGAGATCCAGTGGCATTACTGCCACCAAAACTAGGGTGATGAGGTATGTTCTTTGAACAGTCTGTGTGTCAGATGAAAGCCTATTGTGATCTACACTGATGATAGGAGCAGACCACTCGCTGCGCGAAGCTTAAATCCTCCCATAAAATAGAAAAAATCTCTTTGTGGATTCTGAACTAGCACGCAGATATGCTTTCATGATGAGGCACAGCTGGTATTTTTAACACTTTTTAATGCATCAGATCTCTATAGATTCAGTCTGCGATTTTGCCAGTTTGAACTTATAAGCAGTAGTCCACAATAAAATACTCTAATCTCAACTTCAGAGGCAAAGTCTTTTCTGAATAGCTCCCAAAGTTTCACAAAGCGGGATGCTCTTAGCTGGCTGATGTATGTATCTCAAGCTCTCAGAGCCAGTGGGAACTAAAATGAGTCTCATTTTAAACACCATATTTAAACATTGCTGATCCAAAGACTTTTTATCTCAGTATTTATCAGGAAAAGATGAAAGGCTGCATAAAACTTGCCAAGCACCCAGGCCCAGACTGGCCATTAGGAAATTCGGGATTTTCCTGGTGGGTCAGGGGTTTTATTTTTGCCTTATCCTGTCCAACTCTATAAACATTATGTAGTCGAAAGAAGTATTCAGTGATTTTAGTGGCAACAGTGTGGCTGGTGCAACCTGAAAGCAGTGAGACACAAAAGGCATCCTTACCGACTCAGAACAACTGCATGGAGAGTCTATGCTATTATGTCTTGTTATTGGGACAGAAGGTAGGAGGTACAGCATGATTAGATGACATGTCATGATGCTGTCAATTAGTGAAATAAACCAACGGAAGGGAAAATGTGTTTAAAAATTTGAAGACATGTGCCTAGATGTACAATCCGCAAAGTTTAAAAGGCAACTTCAGTGAGCTCCAAGAGGGTTAGTTGTCAGTGCTAATTCTCTGTTCAACGAAACCTATATGGTTGGACCAAAATGTCTTGTGTCTTCAGTACTGGCTAGTCTCGAGTAGCTTGAGCAATAGAGCTCTTGTTAAAATTTGAGCTGTCCTTTAACTACTCATCTGAAGGCTATCTGAAAAACAAATAGGCCTGCATTGATTTCATTAAAAGGTGCTGTGTGTTAAAAATTTGGTTCAACATGTTGAAAAATGTATTACTATCTCAAAGACTAAAATAATGGCATCAATGTGCTAGTTAATTGCAGAGAAATTCAGCCTCAATCCATGTTCATCTCCTGACATCTCCTCAATCCATGTGAATCTCCTGACAAACCCAAAAGCACCAGTGTCTCTTATCTAACATTAATGGGTAGACATAGGAAAGCTGAAAAGCGCTTGAAGATGAACTCCAGCCTTTGATTAACCCCTCAGAACTCATCATAGCTCCTCAAAGGTGCATATTATTTTATTCAATGGAGAATCCCCTCATAGCTGTGAAACATTTGCGTATGCATCGGTATGTCCTCTGCCTCAGCTTCAATGTGGGCAGCTAATTGATTCTGCCCCCGACACCAGTAAAAAAAACTCCTGGTACAGACATGGACCTCCCATATGAAAAAAAATTGTATATATTAAAACATGCTGAAACATCTTAAACACATTTACTTTGAATGAATCTAAATCGGACAGTGATTTAAGAGGAAAGATGAAGAAAAGAAATGCATTCCCATACCCCCATCTATTAACCTCAAAGCTAAAGAACACTAGAACAGGTGTAAAAATACTGTGTTTATCAAGGTATACCTCTTGGTAGTCTCAAAATTATAGTAATTGGCAATGTTGATTTTCAATTTTTTGATAATTTCTCAAAATCATAAAAGCTGAAATGGAGGATCGCTCAAGGCTAAAATTGCACACTGCAGTGGTAACAAGTAAAATCTCCCTTCAGCATACTAGAACTTTCCCAACCCAATGGACACTAAAGACAGCTGCAAGAAGGGTAGATCTAATCATCTGTAGGATTCGCCCTCAAACGCCGGCACTCAGGCGGTTAACAGATGGCAACCAGATGTAATTGTGACTGGAACTGCAGGGGAGCAACTAGCAAGGCTCTGATTAAAATCCATGTCAAAAAAATTATAAATGCAGTGTTAGCGGAACCCCAGGAGCAAGAGGTCACCAGATTAGTGTTGCGGGTAAAGCTCCAGGAGGAGGACGAGTAAATCAGGTCTAAATGTAAATCTGATGGGACGAGCACACCAAGGGGTAAATTAATAGCATTAGCATATGAAAAGACTGTGGGAGAAAATGTACGACAACAGAATTGGAAAAAGGCACTAATTACCCTTGAACATGAGCCCAATATCACACACATACACACATTCACGCACACACACACACACACACACACACACACATATTGTCACGCACAAGAAGTCATTCTCTCTCACTTCTAGACACTGTCTCTGTCTCTCTCTCTCACTTTCACACCCACACACACACACTCTGTCACACACAAGAAGTCATTCTCTCTCACTTACACACTCTCTCTGCCTCTCTCGCTCACTCACACACCCACACACACACACACACACAGTGGTATGTGGCAGGCACCTGAAAAAGTGCTGGCACAGCGTTAGCTCAAAAACAGTGCAGTGTACTTTCAGGCTAAATTTAAAATGCAACAGGGTGAGACTCTGCAGCAGTTCAGCCTAATGTGCCATAAGTCAAAACAAATAAGACCAGAGATGCCAGGTGTCCTCGGCTTGTGTTGCTCTCTCTACAGAGTAATCTGTGAGTGCACTAGATCTACTGTATGTGTGTACAGTATCTGTGTGTGTGTGTGTGTGTGTGTGTGTGTGTGCGTGTGTGTGCGTGTGTGTGTGTGTTTGTGTGTGTGTGTGTGTGTGTGTGTGTGTGTGTGTGTGTACAGTGTATTCTCTGCACAGAATATTAAGCACCGCCTCTGACTGAAGCAGAATCTTCTAACTATAGAGATTCCTTTGAAGTATATGAGCATCACTTAGTGACTTCTCTCATGCCCTCAGCAGTCTCATACATAGTGAAAACTGCCTTGTATCGCCTGGGAATATATCAAGTGTATACATAGCGCAGCTCAGCGGCGTTCGCGTGAGATTGGCCTAGCCATTGTGCCTGAAGAAAAGAAAACCTGTTTGCTCATCAGCCACGGACAGTGGGAGTGTAAAAACATACACCCATCCAGAGAGCCTGGAAAGATCCGCCGATCGCAAGTGACTGTGACGGCCGCTAGCTTTTTGACCTCCTCATCAGTTAGCGTAAATAAAGATGGCATCTCCCGGCTGCCCCCGCTGGCTCTGAGGGGGACCCGGCCCGTGTTCCTGCGTTTATGGAGATTACGCCAGGGCTGCTGGAGCGAGCCCAATTACCTGCATCAAATGCGCCGCATGGAACCCGGGACCCCACAGCTCAGCAGCGAAACAAAGGGGATTTCACGGCTCAGTTTAAATCCAAGGGCTTCTGGCCCTGGCCTCACACACACACACACACACTCACACACACTCACTCTTAACATCACCGCAGTCACCGCAGCCGCTGCTGTGACTAGACCGGCCACCTCCTTGCCCCCTATATGCAGGCGTTTAAAAGCTGATTTATCTGGGCCTGGGTTTTTCCAGCATTTGGCCAAAGGAGGGCAGAGCCGCCGCTGCCTTTAACACAACACACTGGGCTGCACCACGGGCAGCTGCTTTCAGTGGGCTCTCGGTAAAAGTCTAAATTAAGCCCGTTTTTAAAGGCAAAGTAGATCAGATGTTCATTCACAAAGTTCATTCAAATGGTAATGGCAATGTTCTACCATGATGTGCAGGCTATCTTCATCTAGCAAATTTTATATCACTGGATGAGAGAAATGGGGTTATTACAAGAATGGAGATTTTATTTCAGATTTTTCTTATCTAATCTGCTAGACTAACCCAATGATTTTGCCATTTGATTTGCCTCAGTAATCTGTGGATTTATACGTCCGTGAGTTGATTCATGTTCATTATTCATCCATCACTGTTCCAGACACCATTTCCCATAATTCATGAGGAGAGAGGGATGATAACTTACTCTCAATCTTTCGCCTTCTCTTGTCACCCCATAATTCTCCCTGGTCTCAGGATCTGTACTCGCCCACACCACCCACCTACCCATTTCATTTCCCTCGTCTCATTCATTACATATGAGGTCACCGAGGCCACAAGGCAGCGGGACAGGGGTTGGGGGTGTACGTGGATGACCTCTGTGAGGCCAGAGAAAGAGGTCACACTTGCTGGAAAAAAAAAATCACTAAGGGCCTCATACTTGACTAATCCCAGGTTGTCAAATTCTGCCAAATCAATATTTTTCTTATAAGTAATCACTTTTTTAAAAGAGCCGAGCTAATGGTGGTATTTGAATACAGGTCGATAGCAAGAAGCTATCTCCCCCCAAAACTTCCTCCTGCTGTGAAGAAACAGGAAATACGCAGAATGTAAGATTTGTTTCACAGTCCTCTGCTGAAAATAAGCCTTGGAACTAGCAGGGCATGATATTCAGGGTCAGTGAATATTTCACTGCTAAAATCAGCTCTGTGGCATCTTTAAGTCTGAGGCTCAAGCAACAACAGCAGCAACAACAACAGAATCAAGCAAACAAACAAAACAGAGTATGCGTCCAGTGTAGCCTATGTGCTATAATTTGATCCATTCCAGTAGAACTCTCCGGTCTCCTCCGGTCCGTCTGGGTTTGGGGGGTGGGCAGATATGTTGGACTCCTGCGCTTATTGTGAGTGGGCTAAGAGTGGGTGTCGTCTGAGACGGGAGGGATGGGAGGGGGGAGGGGGCATGGTACAGTGGCCACAAGGGATCTGCCAATAGGAGCAGCTGGGAAAGGAAATTGCCTGGCCTGTTCGCAGCGAGATGAGGAGCGTTCGCCTGGCTTTATCTGTCGCTTGTGATATAGGCAAGAGAAGGAGCCTTCCACGACCAGACTGCCTATCCGCTTCCATTTAGATTTACCCGGCTGAAATTCAATGGTGCACGGGCCACCCCACACTGTAATTAAATTGGAGTTTGAAGGGCAAGGGGGAGGGTCACTTTGTGTGTGTGTGGGGAGGCCGCGTGACTCTGTGTGTGTGTGTGTGTGTGTGTGTGTGTGTGTGTGTGTGTGTGTGTGTGTGTGTGTGTGTGTGTGTGTGTCTGTTATCAGGGATCAGGATCTCTCCAGGAGAGAGACTGATGTAAATGATGCAAAGGTCAGCAGGATTTTCCGATGACCACTTTGTGCTGTGGGTCTAAACTGCCCCATCACCATGGGAAGAGAAGGAAACAGGAAGAGGCAGTAAACACGGAGAATATAGAGCGAGATGAGGGAGCCGCGGGGGCGTCCAAAACAAAATGTTCAATAATGGATGTAATTAAGATCTCAGCTATGGGATTCTGACTGCTTCATAATGAAAGCAACTGCCATGACAATTATACAAATGCATAGGTGGTCATACACAAATACACACAGATGCATGAGTGCACATACACTCACACAGATACACATTCACAGACACACATACACACAGATACACACTCACAGACACACATACACATACACACACACACACACACACACACACACACACACACACACACACACACACACACACACGAGAGCGCTGTGCAGTGAGAAGGGAAAGTATTTTCTCATTCATAGATGTAATCTGCTCTACTGCAGATTGCAATTTTCTGCCAAAATGGGCAAGGCCACAAGCCTCCATCTAGTCAGATTGTAATGAGAAATAGACCAGTTGCAAGGAGGAACCTACCAAAAAAGTCTAACATTCTATCTAGCAAATCCTCACCATAAAGTAAAGCAAGCCTAATCCTTTCAGAAACATCACTGTATTATTTTAAAATAAGAACCTCTGGTAAATCTCATTAATCCCAGTAGTAGTCTTTGCTGCTGTCAGAAATCCTGCAAATTTATCTGAATATGTTCAGCTCTGATTAGGCTGACTAACCATACAGTGTGCATTAATTATCCCTATCACAATATGGTATATTCCCCAAAGAGTTTGTCGGGTCAATAGCCATGTTGTACATGACAGAAAAAGCTAAATCCTTGCTAAGATCAATAGATCAGTATAAGTATTGAATATCTAAAACTATTGAATTGATCATCAGATGGTTCATTAGTGAAGTTGCTGTCAGCATAAACAACAATACTGGTTCTCCTGGCACAGAAATGAACACGTAAAGCATGGTAATGAAATCATTTCTTAATAATGTAACAACTCCCGATAATGTAATAAAGAATTACATCCGTTTTGCGTCAGAGCCTTGTAACCACCTCAAACATGTATTATTCGCCAACAGTACGCACACTGTGTTGTTCATTAAACCTTACTTATTACATTATGGGGAGTTATTATTATCACAGATATTATTATATTATCAAGTTCTAGAGCACACATGGAAACACATACAAAGTGTCTCCTAAATGTACGTAGATCTGAATTCAAAAAAACTCAAAAGAACTCCTAATGGAGGTTCATAATACAAGGCACCTTTCTCGCACCCTGAGCCTGTCCTTAACTTACAGTGACCAAACCCCTAGGGCTACAGCCATGAGGGAGTCATGATTTCCCTCTAATACAAATGAATGGCTTTAATAACAGCTCTCCGCTTCAGTGCTCTGCGTATCCTTAACCTCATGAGAACAGCTTACCCACTAAGCAGCCATTCAGCAACCAGCACCCCCCCCCCTCTCTCTCTCTTTTCTAACATGCACACTGAACTGATACTGAGCAGCTGACTACTGTTATACATCATGCATATATCCCATGCAACATGTATCGTGAAATCATGTATGTATCCTGCATGCTGCGCCTCAGTAAAAGCCCAAGCAACCCTTTTGTCTGTATGAATTTGTCAACTTGATGGTGATCCCCTCTTGCCCTCTCCTCTCCTCTTGTCTCCTCTTTCTCTTCTCCCTCTCTGACCTCCCTTCATTTTCTCTACACCCAGTCGGCCTCAAACACAAAGTTGCCTTCCTGTTGAAAGGAGACTTTCTTTTGCCATTACCTTGAGAGCCTTTGGGTGTTTTCAACTGATTTGGGCATGACAGAAATGAAATTTGATAAAGTGAGTTCTTTACTTCTTTGAGATAAAAAGTAATCAAAAACACACGACAAATGCCAAGGCATAATATGGCAGCGGCCGTTGAACACTGCAAGGTCACTAGCAACGGACTTGTGGAATGGTTTTCTAAGCATGACAATTTATATTTAATTTTGAATTTTCCTACTAAATGCCTAAATGCCTTTGTGACAAAAACATGGAATGTCAACTACGTCAATGAGGTTGTTTGAGGACAACAAGGTCATGTTTAAAAAAAGTTTCTTTTATGAGAACAAAAAAAAAAAAAAAAAAATCACAGTTGGTGGTACCCAGGATAGTGAATGCCTTTATACCATCTATCAAAACACTTCAAAACATAATCCATCACAAGGCTCGGTGGACAAACTTGCATTTCACACAGCGGCTCACCTCTAGAGATAACATTAAAAGCCTTGATGTGCCACTATTGCCGAGGGACAGCTTTTCAGCTCCGCTCCCTGCAAGGTTCCCAGCGCTCCATTTTGTTTTCTTCTCTCTCTCTCTCTCTCTCTCTCTCTCTCTCTCTCTCTCGTGGAATGGCATGAATTAATTGGCTTAACGAAGGAAGAAACAAGCACCCTGACACCTTGACTGACGTCCCTCAAAAGGAATAAACTCAACACTCCTGACAGGCAAGCCAAATGATTTGAACCCTGTTCAGATGGGGATTGGAGGAGGAGGAGGAGGAGGAGTGGAGAGGAGGAAGAGGAGGGGAAAGAGAGAGGGATTGAAGAAAGAGATGGAGGCACCAGGGGAAAAAAAGGGAGCGAAAGTCCCCATGGAGAAAGAAGCTGTCAGCAGGAGTGAAGAGAGGCGATGGATCCAATCCTTCTCCTTCCCTCCTTCTCTCCTGATCTACTGTATGTGGCCTCAGATTCACCAGCCGCTAGACGTGCGCTAAGCTGTTTGACTAATACTCTGTTAGCTATTGAAATGTGGCCAGACCGCCTAGCGAGTGGGGCCCCATCTCGCGGTCCATGATGCTGTTTTCTGGTGTGTGAGTGTGTGTGCGTGTGTGCCTTCACATGCATGCATGCTTTGTGTGTGTGTGTGTGTGTGTGTGTGTGTGTGTGTGTGTGTGTGTGTGTGTGTTCACCAAACTAACCCATTCCAGCAGGGTATACTGTATTCCCACAAGTGCCACGGCTCAGTTGGGAATCTGTGCGGATCCACTCTAATGTATGCACACTCCCAGGCATCCCTGCATGCACAGACGCATGGGCTCACGTACCTGATTTAAATAATGGATTGTGGGTAAGGGGAGGTAACCAGGAGCTGCATTTTCATTCATAGTAAGAATTTTGCTAATTGGATTGTTTGTGAACACGGGCAGAGGAAAAAAAAAACTCAAAGTCTGATGGTGTGCTGCTGTCAAAAGTACAAACTCTCCCCATGAGGCTGAGTGCAGTTTGAGCAGCAAACTGCTAGTAAACCCTCCAATCTCAGACAAGCCTGAGGAGCGAAGGCGCAGCAAGTTCCTCGGGGAATTTCAACAGGGTTTGAGAGAATATAGGAGGATAAACTCCAGAGAATAGATAAACTTATGACTACACTATCTTATATTGTCACTCAGATAGTTGGAGTGTAATCCAAACAACAGGCAAATGAAAAAAAAAAAGGTTGTAAAGAAAAGCAAGTGAAAAAGGAGGCTTTGCTGTGTACCTCCACTAAGATGAGGAAATGGCAAACTGGTCTTGTGACAGCTTTGTGGAACATGACTAATATCCATCTACCAGATTTACATATTATATATATATCTATATCCATATATATCCATACTGACAGCAGCGTCATAAACTTGTGTTGATATTATCTTTGCCAAGCTGAACGTCTTCACTCCAAGATGCTCATCATCACATTAATCATACTCTGAGCCTGTAAGACAGGTCCGCCACCCGCTTCCCCTCTTTCTGGCTCTGATTTATTTAGGCATGTGTCCTGCCACTGTCCTTGTGTGCATGTTTATTGATATTGAGAGCGACCAGCGGCACGCAGGAGTAGGTCAGCTACAGCGCCCGCGTTTGCTACAAAGCTCGGACAGGAAGCTGCTAATCGGCGGCCCGAGAGGCACCTTTTGCCAAAGCACGGCCCGCGCGCGGTGTCGCCGAAAAGCCGACAGCTCTTGTAATCACTCTTAATGGCCTTGTTGTTTGCTGGAGCACAGGCGGTAATGATGCTGAAGCTCCTGCAGGGGAAGGCAGAGAGGCCCACTGGGGAGTCGCTATTGGAACCCCCTACACGCACCAGCATATGCACAGACAAACCCGCCAAGCAGGCACCTTCCATCACTACCTGCGGATGTAGTCACAGCACGCAGCGCCATGGCAGGGGGGAAGATGGTGTGTGCGGGTTTGTGTGTGTGTGTGCGTGTGGGGGGGGGGATCTGTTGCCACGCCTGCCAATACACTTATGCACATTCTAAGTTACTGCAGTAAAAGCATACAGAAACACACACCTACAAATACACACACACACACACACACACACACACACACACACACGCATACACACACACCATACACATACACAGACACACACACAAAACATACACACATACACACTGAGTTCCAGAGTCGTCAGGTAATGATTAGGAATTGATTTGAGGAGGAGCAATCAGAGTAATGTACTCAAGCCTTCTGAGCATTCTGGTGTTTACAGCCCCTATTTCCACATTATGATGCCAATAAAGCCCTGAACCGTACACAGCACAGCTTCTCAAAACCAAGACTATCATGCCCCCCCCCCCACACACACACACACACACACACACAACCCACCCTTACCCCTACTGGCTTTATGTGTATAGCCTGACTCTTTTTTATAGACTACCCTTTCATACTGCGCCCCGTGTAACACAGATCCCTGACTAAGACATTTGGTATGGAGTACATCTCGTTGGAATCGAGGGGTGGGGTTTATTTGACTTCTCCACTTGTAGCGTAATTGAAAGTTATTTACTGTGGAGCTGAAGGCTGAAGACTGGAGCCAGCGGCCACCCAGTGCCATGATACCCATTAGAAAATCCATTGGAGGGGAAATAAGCATTTAGCTAAGAGTAAGATGGCTCGGGCATCAGAGACCAGTGATTGTAGCTGTCAATCTGAGGGGAGGCTCTCATTTCCCCAAAGCACTGCCAAATGATTGCTTCTTGAGATATTTATAGACTTGCAGAAAATGACACTGCACGCCCAAGTGCCAAGTAATGGATCTGTCTTAATTTAATGATCATTTTGTGCTTCGATGACCTGAGTCATAGTCATATGGCCCCTTATTGCGAATTGCTTTAATAAACTGAGCGTGTGTGTGTGTGTGTGTGTCTTGGCTGAGGGGAATTTCTGGTGGACCAGACCCCCTTGTAGCAGTAAGCTTTTAGAGAGGGTGTGTGTGGATTGTGGGAGGCTCTGCCATTGCAGTCTGTCCATCAAATTAGCTCACTAAGCTCGACTTCCAAACCAATGGACTGGTGGATGCCATGAAGGAAGGGCACTAACGATGAGTGAGACATGCGGTCCTTAACTGAACTCGAGTCCATTTTTCATGAGGCGTCCACAAATTAGATACATGCACAAGTATGCAAATCTGGCTCACGGTGACAGTCAAGGAGCATATTCCTTAAGGGAAAATAATGCAGAGGTCCGACAACATTGAGCCATGTACATTAATTTCCACTGCATAATAGTGGCATCTGTTTCCTCTGTGGAGTGTGAAGGTGACATTTAAACCATGATGGAATTACTCGGATGGAAAAATATAGATGTGTTTTCAAAATGAGACATACTGTACATGGTGAACTCAATCCAAGACCTGTTTTCCATTCCAAGGAAGTTCAGTCACGCCGACAACCTGCTCTCCATCTTTCATTACCAGAGAGCTAGCAACACCACCTTTTTACACAAGGCAGGCTTCCTGCCTACCCGCCCCTTCCTCTTTTCAGTCAACACCACAGGTAGATCTCATTATTGGGATTACTTGGAAGCCTAGTGGCGCCTACATCTTGTTACATCCACCCCTGCATTCATGTCGGACCCATATAAGGCGTATAACACATATGTACATCAGCCACGGCTCCAGCACAGCTGCAGCTACATCTCTCTGACTTTCCCGTAGTCCTCGTCTCTGCCAAAACCACATGCTGAGCACCTGCATTGTTTAATTCATGCCCGCCTCTGCATCTGAAAGCAGCCCAACTCTTGAGTGCATTTCCTCCTGCTTTGATATCTTCTGATGGCTATCCCTAATTCCACTCTCCACCATCTTTCCCAGAGGAGGAGGAAGGGAGGAGGAAGGGAGGATCATCAATAATGTTTTAGCACCGACTGCTGGCACGGTTGGCCCTAGGTGACTCACAATGAGATCACACCCTGTTTCACCACTGCACCCCCGACCACATCTAGGACTAAAAGAGGCACCAGACTCCCGACTCGGCTGCCATCCATATGCAATGCTGTGGGGTTTGGCCACCCCCACTCCCTGCCTTCTCTATATTCATGTATACTGACAGGTCTGTCCAACAGGTTTTCAGACGTGAATACTCAGCAACACACAATAAATAAAACATTAACTAATACTGCCTGAGGATTTGATTTCACTGTTCTTAAATGTTTGATTGCTAAACCTTGTTTGTTTGGAATTAACCTCAGTCTGAATTGAATCCTCCCCACCTCACTCAACAGCAAGTGTCAATAAATTACAAATGTGAAGTGGCACAAACATTTCTGTTGTAGTTTGTCTAGTTACTTAAGTCTGGGAATGGGTAAATATTATGGTAATATTTAGAATTTTTAGTTTCACAGTTCAGTTCCACTCACCACTGCAAAGCAGGACCATGATGCATCCAAGTGTGGAGAGCCGTGTCATTGTTTTTCTTGCCCTCCCTCAACTTCGGAACCAATATTAATGGAATGCTGAAAGACAGCGAACGTCCATCGGACAGTTAACGACACCTGCTGATGATCACGAAGGGAAAGCTCCGGTGTTCATTCCTTCCACAGCTTGCGCTATGATCAGTTCAGTAATTCCGGTGCATCAGATGGCTTCTCTGGGTCATCCGGTGTGGAAACAGAAAACGGAGTTCCATTCAAAAAAATCATATCATTACGAAAATTCCAATGGGCATCCCTATAACAGTCAGCGCTCAACAATCCTAAGTAGTTTTGTGATGTTGCGCAGCTGGACGGCAGCTCATCGAATGCGTGTCTCCGGGAGGTGCGGTAAATACCCACTTAAAGGCTGGTACTGAGCCGATTGCCTCCTGCGTTTATCCACCCCGATATCTTCTCAACGGCAGTGCAGCTCTCGAAGTCAATAAAATGTTTAAGAGAAGTGCACATGTGCTTGTTCATTAAATACTCTGAAGCGTCCTCGGAGTAGTCTGTTGCACTCGCAGAGCAGAGGTGTCACACGCTTACTGATACTAGATTCTTCACCCGATGGCAGAGATGGGAAAGTTGTACACTCTTTCCAGAGTGAAAAGCGCAGACAAGCACATCCAATCCAAAAGAGGCCGCCTAATCAGAAAAGTTCGAGATTTCAAATTAAGACATCATTTATTGACCAAAGTCGTTCTGCTGGAAACAAAACTGAAATGCGTTTGGCAAAGCGCGCAGCATCCCACAGCCGCAGGCTCATAACCTACAATATGAACCTAGATCTAAACCTATATCCCAGGATTTGTTCATACAGTTGTGGCTGCCTATTCTAATTTCAATTCTTCATCTCGAGTTAGATGAGAAGCAAACCGTAGTTGCCACTTGTAGACGTCGTTTATCCCTGGTATCCCTGATATCAGTCTTTTATTTCCCCGGTGCGTTTTCTTTCATTTCCATACAAGTCCTCCAAAGCATTCACCGAGAGCTCATATGGGGTGAGTCATGAGGTTTCTATTGAACTGGAGCGAATAGAATGAACACAAGCTATTGCTACCGTCCAGTCCCGCTGGGATTGGAGGGCATAATGAAGCAGAGGAAGGCGTCGCCATTTGGAAGACCCTCATGAAAACTTAACCACCTGTTATGTGATTATGGATATTCTCAAAACTTTAGGAAACTTAGAATTGTCTCCCAAAATATGTACTCGAACTATGTACTTTAGCCAGAATAATGTTTATTAATAAAATGAATAATTTATATAAACATTTGCTATGTGTAGACCCCAACCACCACAGTCGACCTGTCGCAATATGGCCTAGTCTAGCAGTGAAATACCTAATTAGCCCTATTAAGCTATGCCTGGAGTCTACATAAAATAATTAACTCTGACAGTATCCCACGATTTGACAAAAACTAAAAAAAATCTTGAAGGCGATTTTTTGTTCCAAAGTGGCCTAATGTTTTTACGCAGACTACATTTCGATTAATCAACATTCAACAGCGCCCTCTTGTGGAACATCACCGAAGAGTAACCAACCCTGGTACTCCGTTTGCTTTTGTGAAGAGAGAGAGAGAGAGAGAGAGAGAGAGAGAGAGAAAAACACCTTGTGCTGGGGAATTTGTGACATACAAATAGACAGACATATTACAGCGAGTACGCGAACCTGGGTTAAATTCTGATTTTGCAAATTAAATTTTCCTCTGACTCTTCAGTTGGCAATGAAGCCAAATGGCAATCGATTTCACAGCACAATTAGACAGGGTAACTTTAGTCCTACAGATGTGCAGATCTAATAGTATAAATCCCCACATAATATAAAACAATTCTTAGAGGCACCTCAACAGCAAATATTTTCCAGTGGTTGAACTGTCATAACTACTGTGTTACTTGTGCACCCCTACATCTGCTTTGCCTGTCATCACATCTGCACACACCAGCGTTTACAGTCATGTACTTTCTGCCCCTGTCTCCTCATATCTCAATTGGCACTCATATTGCAGTGTCTCTCCTGTCATCTGCCGACATGCTCTGGCTTCCTGATTGCCGTGACCCGCGTCTCTCCTTGCTAATGTCAGGCAATTAACATTTATCAGTCTCTGAGCAAGACCTTTCCTTGTGAAGAGATTGACCTGCTCTTTTCCACCTCATCCCATCTCTGTCTCACAATGATCTTTCAATCTTTTTTCCCTCCTTTTATCTGGATCTATCTATCCATCTATCTATCTACATATTTTGTCCTCCGTCTCTCTCGCTCTCCCTCTCCCAATTACATACTGCGCAAAGTAGAGTAACACCAGCAACCCTTTGGCACCATTAAAGTGGTTCAGCCATCGGCGGTGTGACTACCGTCTGTTATTACAGTCGCTTCAGTGAGAACTCATGGAGTAGCCATTATATGCAAAGTGCTTACAGAACTCGCACTGAGTGCATACTTCAACTCAGCAGCCATACACTTCTTATTTCCCACCATGGGCCAATTGAAGCTTTATCCGCTGTGAAAGTGTGTGTGTGTGTGTGTGTGTGTGTGTGTGTGTGTGTGTGTGTGTGTGTGTGTGTGTGTGTGTGTGTGTGTGTGTGTGTGTGTGTGTTTACCACCAGCAGCACACACATCTTTGTGTTTCAAAATAATGAGGGAGGTGTTTTAGGGGGAAAGAGATGCTATCGGTGATAAACTGACAAAACATGGAGGGTCAATGTGAACCTACAGTATTCCCATAATATCCATACAGCAGTGATGAATACATCAATGATGAAGAAAACATGCATGCATGCAGAAAAACAAACAAAAGTAGTGAAAAATGAAGAATCGGGGAAAGCAAAGTAGACATTATTCTCAAAGTATTCATTTTATGAATAAGAAATAATGCTGACCTTTCAGTCTGACGCTAAAGTTTAATTTCAAACCCCCCTCCCCTTTCTCTCCCTTCCGTTACACACACACACACATACACACACACACACACACAGTGTATAGGATTAGATCGGAATAAGTGTAATTCAAAAGGCGAAGCTGGGGAAGGGCTTTTTATTAATCCTTGTAATTTTATGTTTCATAGCCACACACTCAGCACACAGGGGTGCAGTAATGCAGAGGTCCTGAAACTGCGGCCGGGGCACAGGACACGCATTATTGCCAATTCTGTCATTTTTCTTAATGGCATCCAAATGGGTTAGGGATCCTCAAGGAGCAAATTCATTTGTGCAGACGTCACCTAAGGTAGCCGAGATTGCCGTGATTAGGCAGAAAGATAATTATATTTTTTCTTTGTTTACACCATTCACAAACTACAAATGCCACCCACTTTATGTTTAAGATGCATGTCATTATCAGAGCCATTTTTATCACCTAAGTTGAATTCTCTCAATTATGTGAATCCTTTCAGTCCATTCAAAGACAAAGAATCCAAACTTGAGGGAGAAAAAATTAATCGCAAAAAACAGCACACTATTTTACCATTGATATTCCATGTATATACTGTATCCTTTCGTTAAGCCTGATGTCTGATAAGGATTTCATTTGTTCAAGCTATTAAGCAATGAACTCCCTGGGGGAAGAGCTCTTTCAGGTAGTGGATGACAGGAAGAGGATAGGAGTGTGTGCAGATGAGATTTGCTCTTCTTTCTCTGAAGTAAACATCTTTGCATCTTTGGGCATGCAGTGTCTCATTCAAATGGCTAAAATACAAAATGCATGGGGAGCTCATGGGGAGGCTTCTGGTGCTCTGTGGCTGTCTACGGTATAAACATGAAAAGACAGAGCTGTATTGAGAGGACACCACACTTCCATCTATGTGTGTTACTACAGAAGTTGCAGTCTGACTATGTAGATCGACGTCTGTTTAGCTGTGTCAAATGTGGACACCATGGAGCATGAAACGACATTGCATAGTAAGTAGCACCTTCTTCAAAAATTGTCCCCAATAGCAGGCATTTATACTTGATGGAAATGACTAACATAATTCAAAGCAATGTTAAAAAAAAAGGTCTAAAACTTCAATCAAGTTCCCTTGATTGAGGTGATTGAGGTAATAACCTTGAAGCAATTACAAATCTAGAGACCCAGCAGTAAAGAAAAAAGAAACGTATGGATTAGAGAGCCATTTTAAATTGGTTACATGGAGAAGTGTAAGTGTAGGTCAGCTGTAATCAGGGCTGTCCTCACATTAGCTTACAGCCTGACCTTGGTCAGAATATTTCTCCAATATTTGAGTGACTGACCTGACTGGTATTTCCGTATTGAATTCCCTACGGTAGACATTGATTGGAATCACATTTTTCTAAATTAATAGTATATTAAAATTTGTAATGATCACAATGTGGGATTCAGGCATGCACAAGGTAGCCTCTGACTGTACATAATTTGATGTCAGAGGTGGTTGAAATGGCATAGGAAAGAAAGGCAGGCAAAAAAAGAGAAAAAAATGGAGTTGCTAATGACCGTGGTGGAATATGAAAAAAAGTCAGGAGACAGAACACAACTAGAGAGGTTGAAACAGGGAGGAAGCAGTTCAAGACACACAAGGGGTAAACCACCATCAGGATGGCAGTGGGAAAGTGTAGAGTACAAGCTACACTACCAGAGAGGAAGCAGATGCTCACCAGTGATAAGAGAATCATTAGTATTTGATTGAGAGTAAGTACATTTACAGTAAGTGTACTATTTATAGGTTGATGACCAACAGTACACAGTCTACACGCCTTCCTTTAAATGTAACAGGTACAGGGGACGAACATACAATACAATATACAAACACTTCTCTTAATTGAGCCCCCCTTAAGAGAAGTGTTTGTATATTGTATATTGTATTGTGGGTAATGTAAAGTTTCCTTGATTGTGTGAAGATGGAGACCAGTACTGTAGTCACAACAACTTTGGGTATCTCAGATTGACCAGGGGCAGGAATCCTCTGTTCCTTCCCGAGAGGGCTCTCTCATCCCCAACACCTTTACTTACTCTAGAGAAGGTTATGCTTTCTGAGTGGTTTATCTGTTTGTGCAGGATTACACAAAAGCTACTGGCCCATGAAATTTAGTGGAGAGGTACAGCATGGCCAAGGAGGAATCCATTAACATTTGGAGTGGCTCTGACTCACGTGGAAGCTTTGACAAATTTTGTTTTACTTTTTACTAACATGGCGAGATAGGGCATTTGTCCTTGGCAGAGCTTTGCACTTTCCGAGCGCCTTTCTGGTTGATTCTGAGTTGTTGTTGGGCTTTTTAGGTCATAAATCAATAATGGCGCTTCCTTCCTCTGCCAGTGCACTGCTACTGACCACTGAAGGTTATGCAGAGGCAACAAAAACTTGAGCGGAATGGATTCCTATAGATTTAGAAGTTGTTCTATGGGATCATTAAACATTTATGGCTTACGTCAAGTAGTTAACTACTCCTAAAGATACTAAAGAAATAAGCCATTGTTCCTTGGTATACATCTCTGCATACTTTTGTCTGTGGTTGGTAGTTTGTGTAATGTTCGTTTCATTTCAATGATGTTTTTAACATTGATCTGCTGGTATCAATTGATGTTTAAGCAGACAATGGAAAAACTGATGTCTGATGGACATAAACATTAACATAGAAACATATTGACCATATTGACCACAGTCTGTGTGTGCCAAATCAAAAAATATTGCTCATGGACATATGAAGATCAAACTAAAAGACTGCACGTACAAGCGCAGTTGAAAGTATCATGTTGACCTATAATATAATCTAACCAGTTTATTACTGTATGTCAGGTATAACATGTTCTATCTGTCGTTTTTGAAGTCTTAAGAGCTTTGATTAAAGAATACCAGCAGCAACAGTTGCAGCATTTCAGGATTTACTTTGAAAAAAAAAAACCTATGCCTGCCTACCTAAAGCATAACAAATATGTATCTGGCAATGTAATCATAAAGCACAGGAGTATTCAAGCAAGTATATTGTTTTGGATAAATTCAAGAAAACAATTTTGAGATGTTGTTTTGATTACAAAATTGATTAGATTGCTTGCAACAACTGTGCAAATATGAATACCCAGTAGCCTAACCATTTTGCTACACCAAAATAAATGATTTCTCTCTGCAGAGGAAAGCCCATGATTTTTTTTCTTTTTCTCCCAGAGTAATCTTGTCAGGTCCATGTCAAATTTGCAACTGTTTCATTTACAGCCACCATTACAGCCAACCATTTGCCCTGCAGACAAGATACTCCAGCCTCAAAAGTTATCTGTCAGTTATCATTGAATCCCTGAAACAAATCGGGCCTCACTTATTTACCAAAAGGCTACAGATTTTCTCTTTTACGTCTGGATCCTCGTTAGAGCAGCCCTTGCCCTCGGAAGGTAAGGGATTACTACTTCTCCTGATAGACTGTCTGGAATCTGCGCCGGCAGTCACTGAGGTCCCCTTCACTCTGACTCTGTGGCAAGTCAGCTGAATCAGCCTGAGCTCAGTATAACTCAGACAGACAGAAAAAGATTGCCTTGGACCCCAGATTGCCCCCATATTTAAAGGCTTCTTCTTACACCTCAAATAACTGACAGCACACATAAGGTCCAGACTACTGAGCATCTACCCCAAAACCCTAAAGTTCAGTCAATATGAAATCTGACTATTTAAGCATTTCTCTCGCTAAATCCACATCCTCTACCGCATCTAAAGCCAGTAAGTGGATGACAGGGCATGGAATTACAACAGCAACTTGAGATTTTTGATTTCAGAAACACTGAATCACAGGTTGTTAACTTAAAGGTGGACTAAAATATTTGGGAACCACTGAGAATATGATGCCAGATATACCGTAGTACAGAGGTACAGCTGAAAGTACAAGTGCTTCGTGAAGGTGAACATTTCTTCCAACATCAATATTTTTTTCTTATCTTTCTTGTAACTACTACTTGTTTATTTTTCCCCGTTTCAGCCATGGAGTAGCCCAATTGTAAACATCAAGCAAATTCATAAAAAAAATGGGAGAAGCACTAAACGAGAGACCTCAGTGGTGAAGTGTTTATCCAGCGATCCCCAGCAGCTGTCAGAGTGAAATATGAAAGCGCTTAACCCAAGTGAACTGGGCACACTGCAGGAAACCCGATGGGTGTTGAATTGCAGGGCTTGCATGTTTATAATGAGGCGGACGAAGCACTGCAGAGCATAAAGAAGGAAGTCTATTGCACATTAAGTCTCTGAATGTTTTACAGAGGGCCATAAAGACCTGCCTGGCTAATCAAATTCACGGACAGGGAACCATCTCTCAACCCCTTCAAGAGACCTGAACCAAATTCTGCCTTTTTTCCACCTGCTTAATCTTTTCTTTGTTTCCCTAAAGACATTTCCATGGATCATGGCAAACACTGATTCATTAATAAGACTGAACATATACACCACATCCATACGTTGTATGACGGTACAGTTTTGTGCCGCAGCTGAACAGGTGCTTTTGTTATGGGAAATAAAGCTAGCTGGCTGGCTGGCAGTCAGACCAATGAGGAGAGATAATGAGTAGGGCAGTGAAAGCGTTTTATAATGATCTCCTTTCAGATGCATTTTAATATCTTCATACTGTGTCTGCAGCACATCTGCTCAGTCCAGATCCATGGCCCTTGGAGCAGTGTGTTTTACACTTCCTCTGTAATGCACTCTATGCTCAATGCACTGTATTCGCATGTGTTGGAGAGCATCTATTGTTCCCTCAGCTATCTCCAACACCTTTACATGTGTGTTGTGTTCCAACACCAACCTTATCACCATCACAAACAGGTAAGACCCATCGCAGGCACTGTTGTCACGCTCATGAATGACACCTCTTCACACATATTGAGTCGGTGTATTTTATGATTAATTTGGCGCAGTCGCCAGCACTCATGTAATTAAGGATCTAATTCATTATCATGAGCCTCCCCTTCTCCGAATGACAAGAGCCGAGCTGTGGGAGGACAACTGGAGGAGCCACCCCCTCAAAATGGAGATCGTATGCAAATAAAATAGTCCCTTTCATCGCCATTGCGCTCACATACTGAATCTTTTGGTTTCCATGTGGATTTTCCTTTCTTTCTCTACTCGTCTTCTTTGATGTCTTTATGTTGCCTTGGTTGAGGCTTCTGTTGAGAGGCAACAGAAGGGCATTGAAAACAGAATGAATAAGCTCAATGCATTTCCTCACATCTGATTATCAGTTGGATCAATTGGAGAATCTAAATGTGCCCATGGCATGACATAAGCAATAAAACTAAATCTTTGTGTTCGTTTTCCACTATTTCACCCTGTGACAAACATGTTGCAAATCTGGGTGTCAAACAAATAGTGTGTCAAGAAACATAACTGAATAAACTTGAACGTCCTTAAATTAAGTCATCAGAATAAAATACATTTGATGACTGCATATTGATTGAATTGCTATTGCTTCGTGTCATAAGTTCAATAATAAAATACAACTAGAAAAGCGCTCAGAGAGCGCAGATCTCCGCCAAGGCAATGTGGTCACAGACACAATATAAATTCCAGATCATGTTCTGGGTCACCGATCACTACCAAAATCGGATCATTTCTTGCTTGTCCCAATATACACAATGTCCGAAAATTTCATTCAAATCCGTGCAGTGCTTTTCGAGTTATCCTGCTGACAGACAGACAGACAAACAAACAAACAGACAAACCAACGCAACCGAAAAGATAACCTCCTTGCTGGAGGTAATAATAAAGTTGGTAGTACAGGGAATAGCTGTGCTAATTGACCTTGAGTTCAATTCTTTTATTTTAAAGTCAGGCCAGGGGGTATGCCTTAGAGGCAGCTGGATGTCCTCCAAGCCAGCTGTGCCTTATTGCACCTAAACTGCCAAATCACATTCAAAACAATCACACCTCTGACCCTCTCTACTCACAAACACTTCCAAACATAAAGAACAAATGTCTGTTGAAACAGTTATATTCCAAAGAACAATTCTAAAGCAACACACCTCAATAACTGGAGAAACTAAGTTACTGTCCCACTGGTGCCCATAGCTGGCAATATACAGTATGGGATATGTGCATATGGGACTTGCATGGATGAGCAGCCACGGAGGCATGTGACTTTTTTTTATTCATGTGATTATTTAAGATTAAGCAGAGCTAACCTGTTTCATCACAGATAACATGAACAAGTTACTAATCTAGAACAGGCACTGGGACGAGTTGCTTCTCGGCCTGATACTGTCTCCAGCTGTGTTCACCAATCAGGCAGGGTCCTTCAAAAGCCACTGGTCTGACTCTGCCCACAGCAGACAGTCCACTCAAAAAAGGAGGACTACAGTACGTCTCCAGTATTCCCTTCAAACAAGGGTTTCATTACAGTACCAACCCACAGACACTGGGCAAAGAAATTTTTATTCATGCGTGTTCCTATGGTCACAGGAGACACTACAGTAGGCTGTAGGCTGAAAAGACATAGAGAGTGAGCTTTTGTTTCGACTGATTTAACTTAATACATTCTTGCTCCATGCAGGATGCCAGTGTCCTATGGCAAGGTTTTCCTGGGTGTATCAATGGTCACCTAACACAATGCACAGATGGAGGAATCTACTGAGCTACAAACATTTCAGAAAGGGTTTGATTTCACATTCATATCCTTGTCCTTATGCACTTGGCTCCAGCAATGCTGTAGGAGGATCATCCACCAAAATACATGTGTATTAAGAATAGTTAACTTTTACTATTTGCAGTTTAATTTTTGTTTATCTGATGAAAATATGCTGCCAAACATGGCAATATTAATTACATTTCTGCAGTCCAATGTTGATTGTTTTTCTATAAATTGATTATTTGCAAGATTAATTCATGTATATTTTCAGTGAAGTCTATATTAATAAAATATTGCGGGTCAAATTCAATTTTAAAATATCTTACATGTGTTCTTGTAATATTTCACAGCTTCAGAATTGATTAAAAAAAATACCATACCAAAAAAATACCAGTCACTGTTCAAAGGTAAGAGTGCTCTTGAGTGCATAGATTTAGTTTTTATCTAAGATAAAGCACAAGATAAGAAAACAACAGAGAAAGCAAAGCTCTCAACACTTTCTTGAAAATGGTGTAAGTTGGACAATTCCCCAACAAACCCCCTAAAAAATTTGCAGAGGTTTGGACCTTCGTGCTCTCTATTTGTAGCTAGTAGCTTACCAGAGACTTCTCCCCCGTGTCTGCTATCTGTCTCAGTAGGTTTAGCTTTGTTTACGTCCATGTGAGATGAACTTGGCTCTGAAATTGCAGCAAGAACAACTCTTGTGCTCCTGTTCTGGGTTGCAGAATGCTGGCACGTAGAAAAAACTAAACATAACTACCAAAATATACTATAGTGTTCGCAAGAAATATGCAAATAAATGTGTAACTTTTGTCATGTACTGTAAAAAATAAAATGCTAAATATTGTTTTCCCAAAATTTTGGTTGTGACATGTCACTATGGTCCATATGCAAATCTACGCAATTGATTATAATGCAGGATTTCAAAATAATAAGGCTTGTACAGAGTCATAAAACTTGCCACCATCACATTTCAGAGGGACGGCCTCAGGACCTTAATGTTTAATGGATACCAGTCCTCAATATTCCACTCCACTGGTGAATTGTGGGTCAGCTAGTGCCAAGCAGTTAAGGTCTCAACCCAAAGAGGACCCCATGGGCTTGTATGCAGAGACCAGATCAATAGCCATGAAGCTCCACTTCATTATTTATCAATAAACACCATGCAGTAAGGTCACAACACAGCTAAAAAGTCTGGAACAAAGAAGGGATACTCAAAGTCAACTCAAAGAGTGCCATTGAAAGAGGAATTATTGGTATAGATATAGATACTTACAATAAAAATTGTGTAAATTGTGTATTGGTATTTAGAAAAGAAATCCTGAGTATAAATATTGGTATTTTTGTGATACTATCCTACTGGTTTCTCATGGGCTGGAATATTAGGATGAAGATATTTGAATGAAATATCTATGATCTATGAAGTATACAGCACATGATTATTAACTCACAACATGCTATGCAACATGCAAAGAGGAATTTTACAATATACAGCACATAGTGCAGTCAATCAGATCTTTCACTGTTTTTTTTTTTTTAGTTGGCTACATTTTGTCCTAATATGGCACCAAGAAGAGTAATTAATGATCATGGTTTGTATTTCCTTTATACAAAGAATTTCTGAAGCATTTTTATCCAAAAAGACATGCTGCTAATTGAAATACAAATGTTTGCCTCTATTCCATTTCTTTTTTTTTTAAAGAATACATTTAAAATGCAGGTTCTGTAAAGACATGGGGATAAGGCAGAATGATAGTTGCTCTTTGTCGACAGACTGCTGTAATGAACAAATACCTGTTACTCTTTAATCAGGCTAAAGCCCACACGAAAGGCAAAAGCCATTAAGGAAAGCTGTCACAAAGCTTGCAAGGCAGCAGGGAGCCGGTGGGGGTAAGAGACAGGTCAGCTAGTTTAAGCTGTCTGATGCTTCTGTGAGTCTCTGGATTTAACCTTAGTGAGCTCCTGCTCTATCATGATGACTGACAGAACAGGAAAAGAACACACTTGCGTAGTGGAAAAAAAGGAGCCGAATTCTGATCACAACCATTTAAGGTTTATCCACTTGTCAGTATACAGGGAAGCTATTTTGTTGGTGCCAAGCAAAGCCTTGTGATGAACGAGACAGCAAACAGCAAGTTGAAAGGTAAGCTATTCAAAGATGAAAAGGTTTTCCATCTACACTGCGCTAGCATAGCATTCTATCAATACAGCAAGAAAAATGTTTTCTTTGCAGAAATGTCCTGCCAAAACAACACGCCCATGAGCTCAAAATGATTCTAAAATGATTAACATGACAACACAAAGACCAAAGAAGGGAGAGGGAGAGGGTGGGGGGGTGTCTCAGGACCTCTGAATGTTTTCTTCACCCCTCTCTTTCTCTGTCTCTTTTCAGCTTCCTCCGGGTCTTGACAGCTGCCCTGTCTAGGCTGCCGCCACCAAATCCATCATCACAGTTCAGCTACGACGCTCCCACAGTCTGATCAATGATAGCGCTAATAATAACCACAACACAGTCACCTCGGGCTTGCTGGTCCATCCACTCAGCCTGGTGTCCCTCTCCCCAGATTGCCGTCTCTGATTAGGAGCCCATTAGAGAGCATATTTACTCCTCGTTTCCCTCTGGGCTGGCCCAGTTTTGTTTGCCTGTCACAAAAAAAAATTTCGAAAGAGGAAACAACAACCTTGTGCAAAGTCAAAGTGCCATCACTCTAACCAAGGGCAGCTCCACAACACCAAGAGTGAGTCTGCAAATAGCCAGCGCAAAGTCAAACAAAGTTGCCTAAAAAACTAAGCCACGGATCTATTTTTAAAAATGCATAAATGCACAGGATGCACATGATGAGGATGTTCCAACAACAAAACAACAGCATTAAAATCTAGAGACTGGAGTTAAAGAAAAAGGTAGCGTGTATTATGCCTTGAAATTAGGTTGCATCGCTTTATCACTATTGCTCATCTGCAACAGGAGGCAATGCTGCCGTTTTCCAGAACGAAAGGAGCTGTAATTGGGTTGTCTGAGGCTGCTAAAGCATTGCTCACATGCAGGCATGGACTGGCCAAAGGGGAATAAAAAGCAATAGCCGGTGGACCGACAGTCTTTTTTGGACTGGGACTGTCATAATACACTCATCAATTTCTTGAAAGATATTGGCCTAGTCCAATAAAATATCTCATGTTCATGCAATGTGTCCAACAGTGTTAATTTAGCTTGCCATTATTTTGTTATTGAATAAGATCATGGTGGGCTGCCATGGCCAAAAGTGCCCAGGCCATTTTCTGGTCCCAGTCCTGCCCTGCTCACAGGCGCCTGGGGTAATGATGCAACACAAACGGATAGGATACACTATTTTAAATTTTGTCACAGTTTCTGGGGCAGTATTTTTTGTCAGTATTTGCAGTAAGATATGTTTGTCAATGCCAGCATCACAGAGGGTCATAAATTTAGGATTAGGATTACACAGCCATAAAGAGCCATGGAAATAAAGAGGAACCAAATTGTGAACTCAACATGAGTGTGGAGGGATATGAGTAAAGAATATTAGACACCTTTAAAGCGGTCATGGGCCTAATTTAGCAAAACACAGAAGAACGAGGGTACCTGCCATATTCCAGTGATATGGTCTAAAGCGCTGCTCTGATAGTGATATTTGCTCCCTCTTTGGTTATTTGACTGCTAGCAGTTACATTAGCCTTGCGTTGAACCCACATCAACAAGGTATTGGTAGTTGCTAATGAAGCCAGACTGTGTAAGAAGGCTGATTTGTTTGTGATTTTGTTTTACTGCTTTGTTTTTTTATTGTTGTTGTTGTTGCAATCGGCCAGTGTCCACTGAAATCTGATTCTGACACCTCGTATGTGTATAAAAAGGGAACAGTATACACAATGAATCCGTTCCTGAATTCATTTATTCATTGAACAAAAACATCACAACAGGTAGCTTCCCAGTAGAATTACCTATGTCAGCCCACACGCACCCATGCTATGCTGTGAAACAGGCTAGTCAATCTATTCCCATTGGCCAGATGTGCAAAAAAAAACTCCCTCCAGCTCCATCTCCCCAGCTACTTCTCCTGGCCACATCATTTGGATTCAAGATTTCCAACTGGTGTTTCTGTGCGCTACTGAGGACACTAACTGTAAATCTTCAGTATGATGGAGCAGGTAAAATGGAGAAGATCTAAATCTGTCTTTGCCCATCTGCCGCACAGGAGCAAGGTTCTTGCACATCAGCATGTGAAGCCTCCCGACCCCATTACAGCAGTCAGTTAAAATAACCATTAGAAAGGGAAAGATGGACTGTGTGGTGCGTGCCGGCCTCACTCCATGCCATTAGAACAGCATTATCAATCACTTACCACTGTGGAAAGAGCCAGAAAAGAACAAAAGACCAAGAGGAGAAGACTTCTCGCCAACAAAAAGTAGAATTCTCATTAGCTGGTAACAAATATCTAGAGTTCTAAGAAAAATGACATATCTATTCAAATTAGACTATAATATGATACATTAAAGGAGGAGAATTAGATGCGTTTCTGAAGCTTTTTTGCCTAATCACTTGAATTTTTCTCCACACTCCACAGTCAATTAATTACATGCTCTGACAACAAAATAAAAATAAAAAAAATCTGTGGAACAAGCTGGACTGCAACATCTACGATGTACAATGATAGGTCTATCAAACTCTGCATGATGTGATATCAAAACAAGCCATGCACCTTCATGTGTGGGAGGTCTGAAAATTGGGAATAAGTCCTTTTACGCCACAAGCTGCAATAACACAATATGCCATGATTTGTATTCTGAAAATAGATTCATGCAGAAATTAAACAAGACATGGATCACAAAAAAAAAAAAATAGTGTCATAGTGAGCGCACAAGATTGCTGTGAACAATGACAAATAATGCCAGTGAACAATACCAGGGAATTACAAATAGCGACATCTAAACAAACACATCGCTTTAATAACCATGTCTCTTTAATTACCACGAGGAAAGCTTCAGTCAGTCCTGGTATGTGCTCTATATGCTGCTATTACCCTGCCAAAGATGATGCTGTAATCAAAAACAACATCCTCACCATACCGCTTTTAATTTCACTGTAATTACCACTAAACATAGCACTGAAGGTCACTAAACTGTTTCCTATTTCCCACTGCCCCCTTTGCCCTTCCGCTGTGCAAAATAAGTAGACTGAGACGAGCAAGTGATAGACCATTATCGAGGCAGCCTCTCAACTGATAATTTCAATGGCTGCCCAGGTAATCCCGATAGGGAGGATAGAGGGAGGGGAAGAGGGAAAAAGTAATATTTCCAGTCCATCCTCTCACTTATGAGTCCCAGTCCTTATCTGGTGGCCTGAGGGGTGACCTGCTTAGCTCTTGGCAGCCAGTCGTTGCTGGTGAAAAGTTTTGACCCAAAGATTCCACAGGCTGGAACATTCAGTCTGAACAGAGTGTGTGTTCATCCTTAACCCCCCCGGGACTGATAACACACACTCACATATCACACATTCACATATCTTCAACACACACACACACACACTGTACGCTGGTTGAAAATGGATGGCACTGAACAAATTGCTTTTTTCTCTCTTTCCCCTTTTTTAATAAATAGATTTGATTATAATTTCCCCTGCACATCATGCCAAGGGCAGGCCACGGACTCGTCACGTTCCACTGCTTTTGTGCGTCTGGTGTGCTATGTGTTGAGCCTCAGCTCCACCAGAGTGGGGATTTAACTTCCCGCATGTCAGCCAGAGTTACGGAAAGCACTAGGCTCTTCCAGCAGCTGTCACAGCAAAGACTTCAGTCAGGATTAATTTTTTTCCCTTCAAAAAAAGGAATGTAAATTAAGAGCATGTGTTTACTTGTGTGCTTGTTGTGCTGTGTTTGAAGCTCCTGCGCAGCTTACATGACATCCCATAATATTCTGTTTTGTCTCTCAGTTTTAGGATGCGCTCTGAAGTTAGTGGATTTGTAGCAAGAGATTGAGAACTGTATTATTGTTGTGGAAATTAAGGATAATGTTCTTCTTTCCTCCAGATCATGTTTTTTTTTATCCCATGACATACTTGTCTATTCTGTCTAAAGTCACATTTGAACATTTTGAAAAGATGAAGTGTATTTTACTTCAATCCAATTAAGTAGATGGGAGGAATCAAACGGTACCCAACTACTCATATTTGAGACAGCAGGCAACTGCACCACAAGATACAGCTGTAGCTGTAGCAGGCTAGAGCTGGTTGTCTCCCGCCAGGAAGTTTTTGAGCATTTCTACAAATTTTGTGATTACATTTGTGATGAAATGTGTGATATATTTTGTTACATTCACTGTGTCTCCCCCATGAAAGATAACAAAGAATCTACAAAAAATGGCCAAAGAAATGTAATTGAGATGAAACAATAAAGCAGCCTGTGTCTGGAGCCAAAGGGTGTCAGATCTCACCCTCACACTCATGCAGCCTCAGCACAGGTCGTCTCACACAACACACACGTCAGAGCCAAAGTTAAAGATGAATCTATCAGGCGGGCCCATTTCTCGGCACCGTTCCCTTCATTCTCACTTGTCTCCGAGTCAATAAGGGAAGAGGAAGTGGTTGCAGCCGGAGGAGAAAGAGTGAATGATGTCTCCAGACCAATCATCCAACCCTATGTGAGATGATCTGGTCATCCGGGGGTCAAGAGGGCCACATCCATCACCAACAAAACAAAATGCTCCTAATACGTGGCTCCTCCTCTCCCTCTACCATCACACAGACAGCGGCCTTGTTCCAAATAAGGGGCCGATCCGTTGGCCTGATTTGTGGCTGGTGGTGCAATTTCAATACCCGTCCGCGCTGTGATAGATGAGCCACACGTTTGATAAAGGGCCAATTTGCCACTGGGGCAACGGGGATGGAATTGCAGCAGTCACCTTTATTTTGTCTGCTCCACATGCAGCTCATAGTGAAAAAACAGAAAGGGAGGAGTTGGCAAACACCAAGAGCACGCTAGAGCACTGACACAAGGCCAAGTTTACACAGGTTTCTCGTAAGTTACCGGTAATGCTTTCTTTTCCTTACACATGATTAGTCATGCCATTTGTTTCCCTCACCTCAGAGTCATAAAATCCAGTAGCTCATTGTCATTTACATTGGAAATATTGAGCCATATGGAATCAAACATCAAAAGGAAGATTATGATAAAATCTTACTCAACAAATGAAATAAATACTGTATTTAGGCCTATATCAATAGTCTATCAAAATGAGCACCAGCCTATAGGCTACAGCCTGCTACATTTAAATACAACTAAGTAGCCTAATCCAGTACAAATAAGACTGCGACATGTCTGTAGTCAAGCCAAAAAGACTTTTTTCTTTTCTTTCTTTTTTTTCTAATTTTCACACACTTCTGCACCTGTCTTGTGTAGCCTACGTGCGGCAAAATTTCCCCCCTAACCTTTGAAAAGTTGCCAGTCCTGAAAGTTTTGATATTGAATGAATCTTTGCATGAATAAATACTAACGGTTGGACATGTGAACCTCATTAATGTATGATCAATGTAACAACTTGTACTACAGTGACCCCAACTATCTCATAATGAGCCCAATGTGCTTTTGCATCTTTACCTCTTTTCTGCGTGCGCAGTTTGTTTTTCTGCCAAAGACACACATTTGTCAGGTAAAAGAAGAGATGTGGTCCAGCGAAATGCTTACAATGCTATTTTGACCAAGGGGAATCATATTGTGCATCCTGAAATCTATTTTATGGGCATATAACACTATGGGATATGGATGATTACTACCGGTAGTGCTCATTTCTGCAAAACAACAAAAGGTCACAATGTATATTATTACAGTCTTTATGATGCCCATGAAGATGCGCCCTGACATGTCTTGAACAGAACATTATGTTAACTTTTGTTCTCTTTTTGTTGAAATGTAATATTTTTTTTTTTATTGAAGAGGCAACAATTAGCTTAATCTGTCTCTTGAGTAGCCTAATAGAAATGTATTTCCATTACTAGATTTTGTGTAGTGTAGCAGTTTAAATTAATTTCCTTAAAAGCTCATCTGTAGAGGTGGGTTTATTCGGTGTTACCCCAATAACATACCCATGCTTAATTATTTAAGTCCATAGTGACCTTCTTACAATAAATGTCGCATTTTTTCCACCATGAAGATAGCAAAATACCACAGACGACGTCCCCAAACCAACTTGTACCCTTCACAATGTGATTTGGCATAGACAGAATTGGAGTTCAAGCTGGCAAGCCAAAAAAGTTGCTAGATGTCCTTGGCTGCAAATTACATTTGTGGCCACTAGGGGCATCTAGATTTCTAGGCTATTCATTTTTATCAAAACTAAAACAATTTGATTGCAGAGCTTGTAAGCTTCTGATGTGTTTATGCCTTAATGCTTTCTAGGTTAAAAAAAAATTACATCACCGTTTGAGTCAGAGAGTAAAATTAGTGATGGGGACGAGACCACAGACATCTATGTACGAGACCGCCTATGCCGAGTCCGAGTCAAGACTGAGTCTTTGAAGGAGTGAGTCCGAGACATCACAGAAGTGAGGAAAGTCAGGAAAGTCCGATGATCACAGAAGTGAGGAAACAAAAGTGAAACAATATTGATGTTCTCTAACAGCTTGGACCTTGATTAACTTATGTCACATTTTACAACAATGGCAGCCTAACTTTTTTGTAAAACATTTGTGCTTTAACATGTTTATGTTGCTGACATCAACATCAAATTTACAAGACCAACATGTCGCACAAACCGAGGATTCTTTATGTTGCACTAAGCCACCGTATACTATACTATCCTAGTAGCCTTAACCCCTTTCTCCTCTAAACAGAGAGAATGGAACCACCAAATAAAGGGCTCGCAATGGAGTACTTTTCAATGTGAATGGAATGACTGACCTTGGTTTTTCCAAGACGTGTAATCCATACTTTCTCTGAACTCTAAACATTACATTCAGTGAAACTAACCTGCATACAATCAGCGCCTCATGTCAGTTCAGCGTTGAGAAAGGTAAAAACAGCAGGAAGAGGACTCCTCCACATCTCTCCAATAGAATGGCTTCAATGAGGACCTCCAATACCGCAGACCACTGGGCATGCTGGCTGTGTGCGGCCTTGTGGAAGTACAGTAGAAGCCATCATCTAATAAAGACATACAAAAAAAAGCAAGTGTTGAAGCATACACAAAGGAAATAACCATGTCCGTCTTGGGAGCCTAAAGTCCTGGTCTTGTTTACTGAGCCATTTTTTAGGATGAAAGCCTTTGTGAAAATCCTCCATCAATGTTACACTTTGAAAGAATCCAAGTTAAAGGCTGACGCCAATCTTTAACTGGCAGCCTTGATTCTGTTTTAACTGAATAGCTGTTATACAGTCAATATTGAAAAGGGACTATGTAACAGCCTTTTCTGCCTGCAGTCAGAGAACTCAGAAAAAAGGGCTTCACGAAGAAGTAGGCAGTTCTTTAAATTGTGTGGATTACAATATGTTGTGTTGCTCTTAGTTCATGTCCATTACTTCTCTGTTTGAATGCTTCAGAAGATAACTCTACACAGACTTCATCAGTTTCAGGGCAGTAAATGACGTGTCTCCTAATGACAATAAGTTGAATTGGAATGAGTAATCCTCATCACTGAAACTGCTGCAGTCTAGCCATCACTCCAAGGCTTCATTACTAATTCAGGCGCCATTTAACTCCCAGGCAAACAGTAATGTGTAACAAGGATCAAGACATAGGTAGCTTTTATTACTGTAGTCTGGGGCCTCACAATGAATAATTATTTTCAGTTGTATATCTCCCTGTCTCATTAAGAAGCAATATCCTAGACATGACATAGACATGAAATCTTATAAGAGTGACAGCCAAGCTCTCTAAATAAATACTTAAGATATTCTGCAATGAATTCTTTCAATAGTAATAACTGAAACTGCGTCACAAATTATTTTCTTTTGTATGTTCTAATTATGTTCTTCATTCACTAAAGACCAGAGGGGCACTTAGAGCCTTTTAAGATTTTCAAAGTTAATTGATTGTGGGATTTTACATCACATGACGCTTGAACACTACAATGATAACAACACCCAAGAACCAAATGACAAAAACATAGACTCACCAAGAAAGCAACATCTATGCAGGTGCCATTGTTGCAGGTTCCTACACAAAACATTCCAGAAACACAACAACAAGATTTCACAATTCCTCTCCGTTGTGGTGGCCACTGATCCAATTTGCAACAAAATAGAGGAAATGCTTTTCTTTGCACGACTTAGAGAAATGTTGGTATTTATTTACTTGGAATTTCAAATACACTTTATCTTGGGCAAGAGACATCTGGCATTAGGATATTTATATTAATGATATTAAATGTGCACCTTTATGTTTTTCTGCTGCCATAAATCAGACATATAGATCTGTCATAGCTTTCCCTCACTTACTGAACAATATTGACATGAAAGTTATGTGTTGGAGGAGGCAAGGTCAGCAGAGACAGCAGCCTGCAATAACTCATTACTCTACCCAGAAAGGGTTAATCTTATTATGTCCTGTCAATAGGAAGCAAACTGAAAATAATCTTATGCAAATAGTGTTGTAAATCCATATAATGCTGCAGGCCAATTTGATTTACAGCCATATAGCCTACAGATATGAAACTCCTGCAGTGTGGGATGCTGAGAATAAAAATGATTGCATGGCACATCTGTTTCATCGAGAGGCTCAATTCAATGCTGAGAAAAAGAAATCTCAAGTTCAAAGCCATTGTGAGTGCTTAACCCAGACTGTAAATAAAAAAGTTTAACTATACATTTGAAATACGGAGTACATTACTCCAAAAGATTTGTTTTGATGACCCAAGCTGAAGAAGAGAATTGGGAATTGATTGATACCCTCACTCTACCAATGAAACCTTCATAATAGAATATACACCGTGTGAAACCAGAATAAATACATTTTCCACTGTAGGGCCCTCATGAATTCATTCTTCTAATCGTCCTTGGAATAACATAAGTCTAGCTCAAAAAGTAAAGAAATTTCTGTTCAGTAGATTATTTCTCTGTTGTAACAATGCATCTTGGCAAAGCCTGTTCAGTTCACTTTAAAATGGTTCCCCATTTGTAAGGAACATACATTTGTCGGATAAGCAGCCGGGCTGAGTATGTGGGTTGGGCCCATGAAAAAATGGGTATGCCAAAGGGCTAATTCTCCCATTAATTTGTTTATTATTTGGTTGATTGGATTATAAAAAGCAACAAGATAAATCAAAGGAATATCAATTTATTCCTGGGCTGTATTTATCCTAGTGCATAAATCCAAAAAAGTGCTAAGAGCATGCTGAAACGCATGGAGCTAAGTGTTTTTTTGGACTTGCTGTGAGCACCTGGGAGAATACCGGCCTTAGGATAGAGTTTCATTCCTAACTGTTAAGATATAGTACTGGCACTGTATTGTTACACCAGAGAAATAATCTACAAAGCACAATTTTCTCCACAAACTTTTTTGTGCTAAGTTTACGGTTTGAATTGAAACATCTGGCCACATGTAATGTTCAGGTAGTTTCTTTAAAAAGAACGACATGGATGTCAAGGGTATCTTTCTGGCTCCAAACAAGTCGCTGAGTTACCCTTGCATACCTCATGTAAATAATAGTTGTTCACCTTGCTCTAAATGTCCTTCCCTTTCAACTAACAAAAAAAGCAATGACCCTGTACCGCCCTACTTTTTCAATGATAGGAGAACAGAGAAGTGAGGTGGTTCAGCCACAATAGGGCTCATTTCATCTCTGTTTAGTGTGCATAAAGTGTAAGCCTATGTCTTGTGTATAGTGTGTATAATGCATTGACAGTAGAAAATAGGTATAATGGTATCTGGAAAAGAAAGAAAGCATGCCTATGTCATCGAGGTATAGCTAAACATATTCAAAGCACATTCATTTTAGAACGGCCTGTTAAAATGTTCATACCTTACAGGTAGTATCTTGAAGATAAAATGTCATGAAATGTAACATAATAAGCCCCGACAATATTTTCTTGCATTATTTCAGTGCCCTCGTGGAGGAGACAATGACACAATGGCATTGTTGAGTGCGTGGGACATGACTGTCTGCCCCACAGTGTTGAAATTAGAATTATTAAAAAGTCATTGATTAATCATTCTGACATGTAGCCTTGTGTAATTTCCCTAAGGAGTGGAGGAGTTCCAAGGGTATTTGAGAGGGATGAATGCACTTCAATTAAAAAGGGATGTAATGTGTTGTGTATGGCACTGGGAGTTCTCTGAAGAGGACTTAATCAGCCTTCTAGGTCGCTTGTCATGGAGCAGAAGACGCACGTGTCAATAGAAGGATAGCCTAGGCTAATAGACGCTAACGTTACAATGTACAGTAAAGTTAAAGTCATCTGTACATGCAGACCTGCAACATGACATTGAAGCTAGGCTAATTTAACATTTACAAAAAATAGTTTGAAAATTCTGACGTGGAAATCTCTGGCCTACTTAAGTAGCAAATTCACTGAACTTCACACTTTTATTTTCCCTATTTTCAATTTATTTAGCCCTGGGGTATTCTAGATACATCATGTGACATCTGTAAAAAGCAGCGTTAAAAGGGACGGCTGTTGCATACATAAGCTTTTAAGATTTGTGGAGAGATTAAAATAGGCAACCAACATTAATCTTTTGTCTTTTTTGCTAAGAAAATGAAGCAATGCTATTTTCTTTTCTTTTTTTTTTAATTTGTCACTGTCAGATAGCAAAGTGTCAGTTCAAGCAAGACACTTGACAATACTGCCACCCACTTACTTCACATGGCGTTGCAGGTCAAAACCGTTCAAAACGGTGATTCAGAAGAAAATTATCTTGACAAAATGCATAAATATAGTAAATAATTGACATGAAAACATAATATGTACTTCTTCGCTGTCTTCCACAGTGACTTTCACTAATTAAGTGTGGTTTGGCGTCGAGCCTCTTTCATGACTTTTTCAAACATTTGCCGCAATTTTAGAGGAAATGACGTACGTACTACGTTTACATTCTTTTTGGATACAACCGCGGTATCCCATGTAGGATGCACTTTGAGGATAAATGATCATCTTTTCATAAGCTAAGCAACTTCTCTGGTAAGACGAGCAATCAATATCAATATCATCACTTTTCATTTGGAATTGTATGTTAATGTTGTTACCATTTCCATGGTAGACTGCGCTTAACGTTAGCTACATGTGGTCAACGTTGGTTGCGAAGACCATAGAGATCCTTTTACGTTAACCTGCCGTGGAGCAAGCAGACAAGCTAGCCACAAGTTTGCTGCAACACGACAGCCCACTGAACAGCAAGCAGTTGGTTTGCTTGCGACGCTGTTGTACCTGGGCAGAAGGTTAATGTTAGCTTGTCAGCTCGCCAAGAACATAAAGGCACGTTGTGTTGTCAATTTATTGTAGAAACGTAAATTGCTATTTGAAACTTTAGGCTACGAACCAGTCTAATGTTGCACTATTAGCCAGTTAGCTAGCTAACACTAATGTTAGTATAGATGCGCTAAGTAACGTTAACTTAGTTTAATGTTGTGTCTTGAACGTACGTTATCGGTCTTGCATGAGTTAAAGTCACCAATAACTATGGCATTACTATGTTAATTATTGTAAACCATATCTGTTTTTTAAAGGCGATTGATGTTACCCATCGCTGAGCTGAAAGTTAATGTTTCATTAACGTTAGCATTAAGTTACAAGGCTAATACTCCCTTTCAGCAACACTTGATGTTACAGCTCGCATAGTTATCGATACATGTATTAACCCCACGTCAATATTTCTGTGGTGAAAGTATGCTGATTCTTCTTCATATCAGTTAGTTACGTCTCTTGGTCACTCGGGATTGTAACATTACCCTGTTGGCTAATAAGGTTGTTAGCTTTAGCTCTAGTTAAATTACGTCATGTGAACACATTTTATGGGATGTGATATGAAATGAAAAGTAGTCTCGGCGTCGTGCTGAATGACCACACTTTGCATTGATTGTTGTACCTATCGTGTTTACTCTGACAAGATGACACTTCTGCCTATCTAGGTGTCTGCGAGTGCGTGGGCATATGAAATTCAATGGCCAGCCCGGTCCTGCAACAGCCCAGTTACTTGCTGGTTTGTTATATTTTTTTCTCCCCACAAAATTATTGTTAGATGTATGAAACGGGTGAATAAAAATAGTGTGCCTGATTTGTCTTGATCTCTGATTCCACAGGCAAATTTGAAGGCTGACTGGACTACAAAGCCTTTATTACAGCGTTGCCAAGAATTGGTAAAGGTGATAGATGATTATCCGGCAAAGGTATGTATTTTCCAAATATTTTGCTGTTGAAATCACATCAGTACCAGATTCACCCCACTCTAATCAACCTCCATGGTCAAGTTCATGCGCCATCATCCATGGTACCCTTTAATTTTAATCTTAAACATTTTGAGACAGACTTTGAAACCCCCAGACTACTGCCCTTCATTTCTCTTTAGAGCATCTCCCACCCTAAATAAAACACACTGGCTGGTGCTTCAGTGACAGATTTATCAGGGATTTCAAGGAATGTCAATGTCACCTCGTTTGAACACATACCAGACAGTAACAGCTGAGAGGCTCAGCAGACGCCTCTCTATGTTCATGCTTGACTAAGTTGCCTTAATGCTAACTGACTGCTCTCCACTCTCATACTCTGCTGTTGTGTCAATACCAGCCATTGTGTTGGTTTAACCTCTGCTGTGACGAGCTCATACGCGTGCTTGTGTGTGCATAGCGCAGCATCCGTTGGTTATTGTGGAAGATAGTGATGTTATGTTATGCAGAGATCTTTTTTTTACTATCACTGTATGTTTTATAGTTACAAAACATTTAACATGACCAGAGCTCTTAATGCTTAAAGTGTCTGAAGCTGTCACACTGTATGTTCACTGATGTGTGTCTGATCCTATCTAGGAACTGCATCTCATTTTCCCTTGGTTAGTGGAGAGCATCTTTGGCAGCTTAGATGGCATCATTGTTGGCTGGAACCTGCGTTTTCTGCACAGCCGCACCAATGAATATGGGATTGTCATGGACTTTCTCGACCCTAGGTTTGTGCTGACAGGTCAAAAGTTACAGAGAAGACAATGAAGTGCTTTTACATTGCATTAACTCTTCCCATTTATAGTAGGATTACCTAGCCTGCAACCATCTGTATGTTGTTTTACAGTGGGCCAATGATGAAGTTGGTGTACAAATTACAAGCAGAGGAATATAAATATGAAATTCCTATCAGTTATCTGCCAGTAAGTTCCCTCATACAATATTGTTTATATTAATGTATTTTTTTTTAATGTAAAGTTAATTCATATGATTGTAGCATGAGTGGGACTGGGTGCAACCTTTGATCATCTCTGTGCGGTTGTACCTTACAGGGTCCTGTGAAAGCATCTATTCAAGAAGGTGTGCTTC
Organism: Sardinella longiceps; assembly: GCA_027497455.2. Lineage (NCBI taxonomy): Eukaryota > Metazoa > Chordata > Actinopteri > Clupeiformes > Clupeidae > Sardinella > Sardinella longiceps. Next base: position 524,271 of record JAODXP020000008.1, read on the forward strand.
CAGACAGCCCTCTCTTTCACAACAAGCTTCAGTTCCCTATGTCTGGCCTGCTAACACTCAGCATGTCTCTCAGTATCCTTTAAGAAAATCCTTAGCACTGAAATTGGTCCTACAGTCCTTTTCCAAATCGACTCGCCTATATCTTAATGTGTGTTATGCATCTTTGTAAAGCATACAAGACTGTTTGATTTCTTTAACCTTTTCCCCAGATCCTTTTGAGTACTACATGTTCAGTTTTGCTTCAAGTTTACTCGCACCAAAAGTAAGTAGACCACTTACATTTAGCCAGAGCAATATTTGGTTAAAGAGTTTTCAAATGGACTTTTTGAGCCGGGAACTGCCCCTCTAAGCTGGTTGCTTCTCTTCACATGATTGTCACGTCCTCTCTTCTCACAGACCTACCTTACAACGAATGGCACCACCACAGACAATGCCTACTTTGTGCTGGTGGACACCTATCTCAAATACTTCCTTCCCACAGAGGGCAACGTGCCACCCTCACCATTCTCTGACACAAGAGGCACTGTGTCCCCTCCTGCACCAAGGTAGCCCCTGGTCATGCTCTCCATGAGCTCTCGATCATTCTCCCTCTTGTTTTCTTTCAAATGATTCCTATCGCAGTCATGCTGAGTGTTTCGTATGCAATGTATTGAGAAGGACTCCCATGACCCTTAGGTCACCCAGTGTGTCATTTGGCGGGTATGGCGCCCACAGCACTAGCCTGCTGAAGCGTCACATTTCCCATCAGCCTTCAGTCAATGCCGATCCTGCCGCCCAGGAAATATGGCGCTCAGAGACACTTCTACAGGTGAACTACTTTCATTATTAACATATTGTGGATGGTTCCATTGGTTGTTCCAATAGATAAGTATATACAAAGTTCTCGTGTGTGTGTGTGTGTGTGTGTGTGTGTGTGTGTGTGTGTGTTGGATGGCTGTGTTGTTTGCAGGTCTTTGTAGAGCTTTGGCTGCATCACTACTCCCTTGAAATGTATCAGAAGCTGCAGTCTCCACAGGTGAAGGTAAGAGCATGAGCCAAGACTATCTTCACCACAAAGTCCTCTCCCCTTTGCCACCCTGCTGCATTACCCCCACTGCACGGCTGATTTGGCTGAACACCCCATAGATCCACCCCTTGCCCCTTACCTCCCAAAGCTGCCCTTAAACCTCTGCACAAGCCTCCCGTCCAATCCAATCCAATCCTGTGCCCTGTTGCTGAGTAGTTATACCTCACATGCATAGCACACACACACACACACGCCCTAAGCAAGTATGAAGTTCATTGAGACATACTTGTTATCCTTCTTAGAGGGATTATCCACAATGAATCAACCCGTAGCCCTGTTGTTTCACATTGGTACATGTAGGTATGAGAACGATAGAATTTTTCACAATGTAGACCTGTACAAGAAGGTTTTGTTCATCCTGTACTCTCATCTTTCATAAATTCATAAATTTGGTCGACTTTGTATTCTATGCTGTCGTTCTTATACCTACAGTGCTGACAACACTCAGCTGACTGTGGGCTGACTGATTCTGGATTTTTACTTTGAGTTTCAAGTATACTCCTGTGGATGCAGCCATATTTGAGTTGACACAGTATACATGGCGCAGCTTTAGAGACAAGGTTATCTGTCGTGCACCAAAAGAGGTCAGGATAACAAAAGAATAAAATATTTTTTTGCTGAGCAAGCTATTTCATCTTTATGAATGCAGAATATATACCTATTTCAAGTGTAGTCATACGTTTAGCCATTCATTAATATATATGATCCCTGATGCCAGTGGGATGGAATACTACTGATAGAATTAGTCATTCTCATGGTTCACTGACAAAAGGTATTTTCAACAAGAAATCACATTTTAACTAAATTAGGTTTGTGAAGATAATTTACCCAGGCTTCAAACATTTCATTTCCTTTTTATTTATATTCTATATATTCAACGATGAGATGGAAATTCAACACAGGAGTAAGAAATAACATAGCATTAGCAATTGATTAGCATAGTTATGCAACACAATTGTACATCTGTTGTTGTGAAGGTGGACATTTTTGAGTATACTTGAACTGTTAAGTATAGTGTCCTTAGTAACTCATGCACTTAAATATATGACTCTTCCCTGAACACACTGGTGTTTGTGTGTATGTTGGAAATAACACACACACACATTCACACATAAAGTGTGTGAACTACATATGCAGTTGCGTTACTGCATGTGTGAGTGGCACACTGTCTGCACTGTAGTTCTCCGGGATGGCTCCCATTGCTTGGATTGTTTATTTTGGTTTCTCTCTGTTATTTGGACACTGCCCTCTGCAGTCTGTGTCCTTTGTGTATGCTCACAATGACTCCATTTTGTCCTTTCTAGTGAATGGGGTCAGGGTAGAAAAGCATTCAGTGCATAAATGAACTCTAGGCTTTATGTCAATGATGTCTAAGTAAACCAGCCCAAACCAGAGCACAGGGACTTGGCTGAAGATGTTTTGGAATCACATAACCGGGCCTTGATTAGGAAAGTGGCTGTCTTTTGTTTGTTTGTTTGTTTGTTTGTTTTGTTCGTTTTTCCTCACTGTGAAATTTTGTGCTTTATGGGGAAAGTGCAGAGTAAAGGGATTCCCACCAACTTTGGCATGTGAATCTGGTAGTAATGCTGTGGCTTTTTGTCTCTCTGTATTCCTCTTGCATCCATCTTCTGGTTTCACCTGTCGCTTGGTGTGTCTTTCCCCTCCTCTTTGATCATGCATGCTGTGTCTGTGTGGCTACATGGTCAGCTTCACATCTGCCCTGCTTCACATCTGCTCTGCTGGCCTGTGACACCCCCCCCGCTTGAGGAAGTCTGGCAAGTCTCTGATTGTGTGGCTTACCAGCTCCTGCAGTGCGACTGCCCAATTCTTGCCTTGGTCCATCACGATTTGTCCCAGCACCCTTTCAGCAAGCACAAGTCCTAGTTTTCTTGCTTGTCTTCTGCTGCTCCCTAAGTGAATATGACAAACTATGTCATGATATCCATTGAGCATCTTGAAGATTTGGTGTGTTGCCATGGAGACTGTGAGGTGCAGTAACCCCCTTTTTTCATATGTAGCACATGTACCTCTGATTAAGTAGGTCTTTGACACACTTTTGCTGGGGTTAGACCTAGTTACCTGGTTATGGTTATAGAGGTATAGAACAGACAAGCCTTTAACACTACAGTAGCCAATCATTATGCAGAAACTACAACAGAGGTGTATTCAGATTAATTGAACAGAAGCAAATTGTCACAGAGAACCCATTTTTAGGGCAATTCATCAGAACGTGGAATTTGTCCCATCCATGATGCCAATGAAATGGCAGAGTATTAATATGATGTGGTTGATTCATATTAAAATAGAAGACTGTTTGCAAACATTAACTATGTTTGCGAATTTGAATGCACCTCAGCTAAGATTAACCCCATGACATGAATGTAACATTTAACATTAGCATTCACAACAACAAAATGGTCAAATTGACATGGAAATACATCAGACTGATTTTTCCCTCTGTTGACTGACTGACAGACAGGTCAGAGCTTCTCAAACACTGCCCATAAGGAAGCAATAACCATATAATAACATGATAACAGTATCCATTAATAAGATTCCTTTGAATACATGACATTTTTGCATAGTCGTATTAGTGCTGATCCAAACATTTGAATTATGTCCCATCCCTAGATGGGGAGAAGGTCTACTGCACCACACAAGGCCCATGCATTTTGTGTGGTCAAGACTGTTTTTGTGTGATCAGTGTTGTGTGTTTGCTGACATTTTTTTTGTCCCGAGTTCTGAATGTTTCTTTTCTCTGTTTGTGGATTTGCACTCTTTATTATCGAACTATCCTTACTTTCCTTTTCTATTCTCGTTCACCCTCCTCCTCCTCCTCTTCCTCCTCCTCTTCCACCCCCACCCCCACTCCCTTCCTCTCTTTTCCTTTATTTCTCCTTCCCTTTCCTCTGTGTTTCCACACATCCCTACCTCAATCCCCACCCTCCTGTGTGTCTCTGTGTGTGTGTGTCCTCTTCCTTGTCTTATTGTGATGGGCGTGTCCCTTCAGTTGGCGTTGCTGCAGTATCGCCTCAATATGTCCAGCATGCCGTACCAACCCCCTGCCCTGCCAGGCCCTGGGAGCCTCCACACCTACCAAGTATTTTAACCTTTTCATTCCTCTCCACATTTCTGCCAGTGAGATGCTCGGGAGGAGTGGGATGTTAACAACCAATCACATTTCTCAAGGGGAATAGAAATTGCTTTAGAGTTTTTAGAGATTTCAGTGCTGGAGAAAACTGGTTGTTGACAAAGTGTCATTTTCTCTAGATGTGGCAACTGTTTTTGGTCCCCTTGTATTTTTGTTTTTGTTTATTTATTATTTGATGGGGTGATGGATTTTCTTTTAGTGCCACAACTGACTTGTATATTTAAAATTTTCTTTTTTTAATTGGCTAGGGCTACATTTTTTTCTTTCATGCTGTGATGTGAAAGTAATAGTGTACAGGGCTTTTGAACGTTTATGTTTTAAAAACTGAAAACTGGCCTGCTATAATGAATATCAATTTTAAATGTGTGTATAAAACCTAGAATTTGTCCTTGTCTGTGTATGACAAGGTAGGCAGGGTGTTTGCGCAAGGCTGGAAAGGTATGCAATTATGAAATCTTCCAGACCTGGAAAGGTATGGCAATGTGTGGGTAAATCTCAATCAGTTTGGGGGCTGTCAAAATCCAAGAAACATGCACTTAAAAAGCGATAATAGTCTTTGAAAGGGAATGAATAAAGTGTCGGAAAAGTCTGGAAAGTTTCTCATTGGGAAGAGGGTAAGCACGCTTGTAATCTGAACCCAACAAGAGATTCAGTTGAATCTTGATACGCCATTCACTGGTGCCCAAGATAGGTCATGCAAAATACTGGGGTCATATTCCCACAGATGATTTGTGCATCTTCAGGTAAAATGTCCGTATTGTGTGTTACATGTATACTGCTTCATTAATAGTTTAAATACTGTTCTGTCCCTGGGAGTTTTGCTAACTCTTATAATTAACTGTTTAATATAAGAACGAAGGAGTAATACTGATGCTTGTTTACATTTTGATTTGTGTAAAATCTTCTTATAAGCATTGATCAAAACGCATGAATTTAGGATTCTTCACAGCTTTGACCCATGTGCAGACCTCATAGTAAAAAGTCAAATCTTCAGGAGTGATTGAATAATAATAATAGTAACAATAATAACAACAACAATAAGCATGCTAATATATTCCACTTTTGCTCCTGCAGATGTGAGGCTTTATCCTGTGCATGTGTGTTGTTGCAGGAGCCCTTCAGTCCCACAGAGGACCATGTGCTGGTGGTGCGGCTGCTGGTCAAACACCTCCACGCCTTCTCCAACAGCCTGAAGCCTGAGCAGGTCTCCTCCTCGCCTTCCACTCACTCCCACACCAGCCCTCTGGAGGAGTTCAAGAGGTGAGCAGCTCCACACTGCCATAGGACGTGCCGCATTTAGTTCTTCTCTTATTGCTTGTTTACATTAACTCACGCTTCAGAACACCGTCTGATGCTTTCTGTTGTCATGTCTCACTATTTTGAAATGCCCAACACAATATTCCCCATGTGGTAATTTCCAGAGTGGTGGTCCAGCGGTTTGTTCAGCAGAAGCTGTATGTGTTCCTTCAGCACTGCTTTGGGCACTGGCCTTTAGACGCCTCCTTCAGAGCGGTTTGTCATCCCTCCTCCTTACACTGGCCAGACTGTGTGTTGAGCATGTCAATCAAATTCAAATTGAAAAATGTTAAAGCCACCTTTATATGAGGCATATATAATATGTTGACAGTGCTTGATTGTGATTTAGTTATATATACATACACATACACAGTATGCTGGCAAATTTCACAGTTTTCCTCCCTTTCTGTGCAGGTATTGGAGACGTGGCTGAGCTATATCCAGCCCTGGAGATACACAGGAGAGAAGCCAACCAACCAGCCCACAGACGGGCAAATCCGAAGCGTTCCAGACAAGTGGTACTTCAGCTAGCTTGGCCTACACATATTATTGCAAATGTGTTCAAGTACTGTGCCTTCACACCATGAACTACTAAAGCTATAAAATTGTTTTTAACCATCATGAGGCATTGCTGTAAACCCAAGCTAAATTTAAGTAATTAAAACCTGCAGAGAAGCTTATTTGCAACAATTTAGCATTTTTAGTATCTGAAGGCATAGATGTAGTTCTTTCTTATTTCATCTGCCATGAAATGGCAAGTGGCAATCAGGCCAGAGAGCAAGGTAAAGTGAAGTGCATCTCTGTGCGTCAGAGCTGCTTAACAATTTGTTTGTCACCTTTTGCAGACTCGCAGCTTGTAGGTATGATCTTGGTGCAATTAGAGAAGAGGAAAAAGTCTTTGATGCCCAGTTTAACTGTGAAGACACAACTGTTTTGACTTCTTAACAATTTAACTGTAAAGATACATTTTTAAGGCTAGTCAAATGTGTTTCCCTCATACACACAGTGGCCTTAATCCCCCTAAAACATGGCAGAGACCAGTGAAATTTGTAGGCATTTCAAAACTTTGACTTGTATACCACCTCCAACTGGTACATACTGTTTGTTACCAGTTGCAAATTTCCTTCATGAGCATCTAGAATGTCTCCTCGTTGAATGTGATATCAGTGTATTGACCTCAAGGGTCAAGGAAAAGACCTGGTGGCAGATAGGCATCTTCTATCATTATGTAACTCTCAGTGGCATGTAATCCCCTGGCCTGTCTTTCTCTGTCTGGCAGGGCTCCCTTCGTGCAAGAGAACCTGCTCATGTACACCAAGCTCTTCCAGGGTTTCCTGAATCGAGCTGTACGTACAGACCTGGTCAACGCCAAGAATGCTCAGATGGTCTTCAGGGTGGCCAAAGTTTTCTCACAGCCAAACTTAGCTGACATGATCCAAAAAGGTCTGTAACTATCCATTACAAAGATCACACTTCAAGTATTATTAGTACAAGGAATATCTTTATTTAACATTGTATAGTCATTCTTATTATAAACTTGTTGACCGTTACTGTCAAGGCTTTATAAATATTTATATATACTAGGCACCAGCTAGCCTAAATGGCATGTTTCCCATAAGTCCTTGCACACTTCACAGCTTCTATATTATCATCACTCAGTCAATCTCTAACCTTATCTGTAGATGTTTCTGGGGAGACACCTAGTGGCTTTCTTACACAGAAAAGGTGCATCAGCTTGTGTCCTTTTAGCCTGGCCATTGCCTTCCTGTGTAATTCTGCTCGATTCTCATCTCCCTTCAGTACTTTGTCTGGGATTGTGACCGTTGGCCTTGTTTGCTTAGGATGCATCCTATCCTGGCCAATCAGCAAATTTTGAGAATGCAGCGTGAGAATACCATAGGCTATCTTTCAAGGGGTGATCTAATCTTTTTGAATGAACGCCTTCAGCAAGCAATCGTTTCTCAATAGCCGGAATCCCAGACCCTCGTATGTAGCAAAGCGCAGACCAGGGGACTGGTTATGACCGGGCTAGTGTCCTTTGAATCAGAAGTAGTTGTCCTACTGGTAGTAATCATGTCCGCCTTCTCTCCCCCCTAGCTGAGCAGCTGTTCCTGGAGCCTGAGCTCCTCCACCACAGGCAGCACCGCGTCTTCCTCACACCCTCACACGGCGGCAGCTTCTTGTCGTCCCGCCAGCCTGTCACCACCGACGCCGTCTTTAAGGTGAAGAGCCACGTGTACAGCCTGGAGGGCCAGGACTGCCAGTACAGGCAGATGTTTGGCAATGAACTGCGGGGCACGGTGAGTGATAGGAGTTTGAGATATGATGAGCCACTTGGCAGTAAGCTTCAGACATATCAGCTGGAGGCTCACATTGAACCCATTGGATGCAACATTTTTGAAGTCCATATTGGTTTCACCTGAGGAAAAGAAAGCCAGATGCATAAAACAAGTTTTGAATTTCAAAGAGTATCCCTATGCGGCTATGCCTGTGACACAAGGCAACCCTCGGACTTGAATACAAGACCTCTTGTTCTCTGTCTCATAGATTCTTTTTTCTTTCCATACCTGCGTCAGGTGCTTAAGCTGGTCCATATCATCGCTCAGGCTCGGCAAACGGCCAAGAGAATATCAGATCACTCGGCCGAGGTGGCCGCCAACAACTCATTCATGTCCTGGTTTAGCATGGGCTCGTCAGAGCTCAACACCACGGGAAGCGGGGGCGAGATGGACGACATGGGCGAGTGTGTCAAGAAGACACATGAATTCCTGGACAAGGCCCTAGATTCCTTGTGTCAAATCTTCAGGGTAAGTCAGTATTTGTTTGGTTGTAATCCTGAACATGACTGCAGTGCAAGCACATACACATAAGATACGGTTTTGTTTATTTTGTTTAAATTCGGAGAAGTTGTTGATGAGATGTAGTGTGAATGACATGACATTGGATCTTTTAGCTGAATGCTGGGCAGGTGTCTCAGGTAATGGCCAATGCAGCTTCGGCAGAAGACGACATGGGGTCCAAACAGATGCCTGACTGCATTCCAGGAGAGAATGGCCCCATATTGACAGATGTTGGCAGGATGCAGGTGAATTATGAAACACTGACTGTGCTTTTGCTTTATTGTGTGCATTTCTTGCCCCTAGTTGCCTCTCTCTTTAAAATGACCAAAAGTTGACCTGTGATGGGCACACCCAGTAATATTCCACTCACATTTCCTTATCAATGATTCATATCTTTTCCTACCATTACTAGTGCCTTCTTAAAATCCTTCACAGCAGTTAAACTTCATTTGATAACTGCCTCTTCATTTTCACCATTTTCCCATATTGACACTGAACATTTTGCATATTTTACAGTCAGCCATGATTTGATTATCAGTGTAAGTTAATAGTGTTTAAATCAGGAAAATCCTATCTAACAATGTTGACGCTTGCTTTTAACCTTTCATCTGGATTTTTTTTTTTTTTTTTTTCTGGTTTTGGACTTGTTATGACTTGTGCAAAGGAATATTTTTTATGTAGAGTTGACACCAATCCTCTGTTGCAGATTATCAACGGTCTCCGCAGATTTGAGATTGAATACCAAGGAGATCCTGAGCTCCAGCCAATCAGGAGCTATGAAAATGCCTTCCTTGTCCGAGTCCTCTACCAGGTGTCTTCTTTTATAAACAGTAGGGTAGGTATTTATTGGAATATGTTAGTCAGATAAACAGACTTGGCTTTGCTTCTGTATAAATCTAGGCGGTGCTTCCCTCTTATCGTGAAGTCTATGGCTGAATCGCATTCTCCACCCTGAACCCTCAAAGACTTAACTGGCATGAACTGACCAATCACAAGGCAGACACATTCCAAGTTTTTGAGGGTTCTGGGGACATTGACATTTAGCCTATATCTGTTTTGTCTTTTTGTTGAACTTTAAATATTCTTCAAAAGTGTAGTTTGATAGACCTATAAAACCTGTGAGCTTAATGATCTTTTAATAGATCATTCTTTTCTTTTCTTAATTGCAGTTTGGTGATCACATGGCAGCACTGTGCTCGCGGCCTGATTTCCTGGGCCGTGTTGGGCGTCATTACCTGAGCAGCACCCCAGTCCCAGGCCGCAGCCCACCCACACGGCGTAGCCTAGAGCGTCACACGCGGCCGCGGCTCAGCTTGCGTGTACTGGCCAGCTACCGCACCCTACTTCTGGCCCTGCTCCTCTATCTACTAGCCGCACTTTTCTCTTTTGGCCCTCTCTCCAGCACAGCCCTTCTCCTCCTGGCTGGCCTTCTTTATGAACTGCTTACTCATCTTCTAGTGGACAAACTGAAGACTCATTAAAACTTCAAGTTTTTTTGTTTTTTTTTTTCTTTCTTTCATTCTTTTTATGTGTGTAAATAGTGATCAAGACAAACTGTTTGGACTATCATGCACAGCTCCATTGTAAGTGTGAGGTCTAGACAGGTATAGGAAGCAAGAGTTGTAATTTATTAATCTGGGATTTAGATCTACCAGAGGGAGACTCTAGTCTTGTCTTGTACAGTTTTAGTGACAAAGGAAAGTCAGGGAAGGCCTTTATCAACCATCTCCTCGGATGAAACCAAATGTTCTTTAATTCATTTCCGAGGTTTTTTTTTTTTATCAAGTAAAGAGTGTAAATTCATTTTGCACAATGCAAGCTTGTGGCCAATTGATGTAAATTTAAGTCCAAGTAGCCCATCAACCTTGTTAGTTGCATTTATTGCTCTATTCTCGAGCTTTGATGTTGACTGCCAAAATTTGCACTCGATTTTTATAAACGAAATGAAAGATCTTTGTGTGAGTTCATTTTTGTGTTGAGTTTGATAGTGATACTCAGAGCCATATTTCTATGGCTCTCGTGATATTAAGTATTGCTGCTGGGGAGCCCGCCAGAGGGACTGCAGGTTTGAATGTCGGACGTCATGGCAACGTGAATAAACGGGAGGATAATTTGGATAGGTGAAATAATTTGAATTTCAATGAAAACAGTCTCAGTAAGCAGCTATTGTGTCTAAAAACAAGTATGGACATGGATCCGAAACTGGTTCTGCTACGTCTCTAAAAAGAATGTTGTGTGACACCTGTCAAACAAATCTGGGAATGACACTATTGTGAGCTAACAGAGGAGCAGATCAATTTAACACCAACCTGTCTGCGTTAGTACAAGAAATGTTGGGCAATAAGGTGTCGCCACCGAGAAAATGCTCTGGCCGGGTCCCGTCACGGGATTAGACAGGCCATATCAGACAAGACTGCCAACACAGACTCCACTCTCCGATGGGCAGGCGCCAAAGTTGGCTTCACGCGGAGAAGATCCCGGGGTTCATCCTGGTCCAGTATTCAGTGACACGGACATGAGAGTCGCATCACTTCAAAGGGATATTCAGTTCTTACACCAGCAGCACAGACATACCCTGGAGCAACTTCATGCTGAAATCGATATTCTCAAACGTCAAAACAAAGGTGAGACGTTAAGATAATCTTAAAATTTCAACAGAACGTCACTAGTTAGAAAGTTGTTCTAGATGTGGTTTTGCGTTTTTACGCACGCGTGCGTCAGGTCCATAATTTAATTCTCATCGGTACTACTCTTCGTACAATAGGTAAGAAAATGATTTCAGTGATTGGTCTTGAACGATTGCACAGTGTTACTTTGATGGAGAAAATAACAGTTTAAGTAATCTCAATATCCTATTAATTCTTAATGACGGATAGTTACCAAAATGAACCGTAGAAGAGACACCTTATATTTGCCGGTCATGAATGGGTTGCTTGGTGACGGGAAGTTATTGAAGGAGGGAAATGACAGATGAATGCAGTCAATTGTGTCTGTAAGCCCCCATGTAAGCACTGTGGGTGGCAAAGACTGGTATCGCTTTACCGAACAGTCCAGCCCTTTCTCAGTATGGCTTCAGCTTTCAGATCCAGCAGGAGATTTTTTCAATCCAGTTTAAAAGAAGCAAAAGGATTATCTTCCCCGTGGCCTTGATGAAGCATTAATAGGCATACATGATACTGCTGTTCAGCAAGAGTGCTTTTACAAGAGATTAAATGCTGTTGTGTGTTTTATACACCAAGCCACAATGACATGTCTCTCCTGTTACTAACAACGAGCCAGAACTGCAGTTCAAGCTGACCATGGAGCCACTGAAGTCATGCAGAAAAGGTAAGTGATGAAGCATAGCTGTTGTCAGACTTTCTGGATTTTTAATCACTGTGCACATTGGATTGAAGCCCACTTGCAAGTTCCCATACTACACATTGCAGGGCTGATGTGATACTGATTAAAGTCCCTCAGGAGATAGCTGGCAATGGCTGGTATTAGTTCTTCTGATGCCCTTTGATAAAAATCGTCATTCACAACTTTATCATGAACAACAGAAAAAGCAATGAAATCTTCTATCCACACCACAATAGTTGTGTGCCTAGTTCTGATGGATGCCTTCTCTACAGGCTCAAGCTATAGAGGTCAGAGACCTCAGCCAGAGGGCCAGAGATTTTTGCCAGAGAGAGGAATCATCCTGGAGCAAGATCCTAGTCTACCACAAGAAAGAACAGGTCCTAGGCAGGTACCATCTACACCAAAGATCACTTAATACTTTAACCCTCTCTGAGGCGTTTCTGTGTTCTACTTAACTCTATTTAGTTTGTTTGCCTTTCATTTCCCTTCTAATTCATTTAAACATTTAAGATTTTTTTCTTTTCTATTTCTGTTTTTTTATCAATATACAATAAAACTTTGGTCACTGGCATTCCAAATTAGTGAAATACATCTGATTTATACTTTCATCTTGCGTCTACATCAGTGGTCCCGGAAATCCAGCTGCAGCCCCTCCTGAGAGTGTTGAAGGCCCCAAGCCATCTAAGCAGGGCAGCCAATCAGAGTTGATGGGGGGTCTCATCACTTCCCTCCAGCCCCTGATGATCCAGTGCAGCCCCTCCCAGCCCCCGCGGCCCCCTACCCTACAAGAGTGTGAAGTCCTCATACGGCAGCTGTACAACGCCAACAGCCTCCAGTCGCAGGAGGTCAGTACACAGCTGCTCACCACTAAGCTCAGTAGGCCAGAGATGTATTATACTTCTGGGAGAAGGAGAGAATCTGGGCCAGTGGAATGAAGTCAGAATGATTTTCTGTTTGTCTGCTCGAAATGTTCAAGTCTAAGAGCAATGCTCAGTGCTCATAGGCCTTGCACTTTGGCAAGGGGTCCTCTGCAAACAAAAGGATAGTACTACCACCAGTCAGAGCAAAGACAAATTCTGCTCTTCAGTGTGTGCTATTCTCCCAGATGCTTCTGTCCAAATAAATGCTTAAATGCAGGCTGAAACGCACGGAGACAACCACTTTTTTGTACTTAAGCACCTGGGAGAATACCAGCCAATGTGATTGGCTCAGGCACTTTTGTGTTTTCAGCTTGCAAGCAAGCGGAGACACGCTAGACTGTCCCTGGATGCAAAGTGCAATTGCATGTACTAGGGGCATCTAAATTTCTAGTCTACAGAGTTCTGTAAAAACATTCAAATATAGGGAGCAGATAGATTTATGCACAAACACTCTCAGAATGGATCTAAACCTGGCTGGTACATGTAACAGGTCAAAAGTGATGCTGTTAGAGGTATTGGAGTGGACCTCAGGACTCAAATCCACACTCCAGATGAGACCCTGAAATTACACAGGGAAAAGCGATAGGTCAATCGGATCCAACAACTTTCATGACAATGTTCATGTTCTCTTGCACTGTATGTACAGTAGTGCCAGCATAGAACTGGTCCCACATCTCACTGTGGCGCACTTTCTATGGTTTGTGTTTTAGATTTTGCACATCAAGGCAGTCCTAAGAGATATTATCTTCAGCAGGAAAATCACCCCAGAGAACTACATCATAACAAAAGCCTACCTTGGCAGTGGTGACAGGTAATATAAGTTCCACAATTTCAATTGCTTACTGTTACATCCATGAAATGAGAAGTCATTTCAACATCTCTTCCAACAGAGCAGGGGATGCTGCTAGGTTTCCAAATCTACCTTTCCGACAACTCCAAAAGAGAATGTAAGTTACTTTTTGTTCTCACACCTAACCAGACCAGGTGCACAGTTAATAGTGAATGGGTAAGTCTGCCCAGGCTTCCAACTCAGCCGTTAGAAGTGTTCTTAAGGCTAGGGTTGTGAGGATTTACAACATGCTACTTGGCATCCATTACATGCACACCCCCAGTATGCTTTGATTCCATATAGTATCAGCTATGCATGTAGTGCAGCCGACATAGGCCTATATGTCAAGCTAAAGAGTGAGATTTAACATAATTCTTTTACATGGAAAAGCTCAAAAATCTCTAATTATATGGAAATGACTTGCATCATGATAATACAGCTCAACAAATCAAGTTTCATGCACACATGTAACACTAATCTTGTGTAATTTTGCATGATGCGTGACGGAAAATCCCACTACATTCCCTCTAATGCATCCTGCTCTCTCTCTCTCTCTCTCATCTCTCAATGGCAGCCCAGTTTCCCAGGCGAATGCGGCTAAGAGAGTGATCCTTCCTGCCCTGAGGCAAAGCCAGGGCACCAGTATCGCCGAGCGACAGCGAAGAACTCAGGCTGTCAGGGGACATCTGAAGAGGACCGTGCACAAAGACAGCGCCCAGAGGGCAACAGCAGCAGCTTTAAAGCACCCATACCAGAACTTCAACACAGGCTAAAGAAAGCCTCAGGCCAGCATTATTGTAGATCGTTTTGCTTATCATGTACGTATAGCATAGATATTAAATTATTAAATGATGTATGTCAAGAGTGAATGAAGACAAGTTACTGTGTGACTGAAATTTACCCCAACATAAAAGTATTTATTTAAGCAAATAAAAAAAGAGGAGGAAAATTTTATATTTTTTTACACTCCAAGGTTTACACAGCAAAATGGACCCAAAGAATAATACATTTCCCCCCCTTACAATTCCCTTGTGAATCTCCTGTTGAGGAACCAGCAGTCTTGCTTAAAGCCAGTCAGTGCTATTGTATACTTACGGGTTTGACTACATGGAAGCAGTTTGTGTCAGTTGAAGGCAGTGGGGAGAAGGATGGCGTGGGTAGAGCAATGGTGTGAGTACACCTACGGACATTACAATGTGATCTGCACACACAGCAGAAGGTGGTCTTTAAGTGAAGTGAAACAAAATCTTTCCCTTGTGCAGAATGGTTCTGACACCTGGTGTTAGCATAATGCTAAAGGTAGTGGAACAGACCACCAGTGACCACCAGTACCATCCAGTCCTGAAGCCTTAAAGGCTGACCCATGTCGGACGTAGCGTCTTAAGGGAAGTTGAAGTAACAGTAGGAATAAGGTCCATTTATTTACGATGACACAGTGCAGATGAGGAAAGAGTGAGTCTGATAACATTATTACTGTACTCAGTCATATCTAGATGTTTTGTGGAGGTGGGTTCTGGTGGAGTAGTGTGTTCACTGGAGAGTGGAGGTTGCTAGGCTAGAGAGAGACGGGCCAAAGGGCGTCTGCTTCCCTAGGCCGCAGACAGGCAGGCTTGCCTCACACTCTGAGCCCACGTGTTCAGTACCGCAGTCACAGAGTGCTTGTCAGGCAGCTGCAGCAGTTTGGTGGTCATGTTCCTGTGGACCTTCTGCAGGAAGTTATTGGCTCCTATTGAAACAAAAATACACAGAAATGTCAGTATGATTATTTGCCTAGAAACCTGTAAAATGAATTGGCATCCAATCCTCAAAAGCATGGTTGCTAAACAGTTAGCAACATTGTTGGTTGCAATGCAATTTCCTATTGCCAACGCACACAAGTTGTTAGCCAATATGCTTTTGGGAAATGGACACCTGATTTATAGTCCACTATTGAAAGCAATATACCGGAGTAAGTTTAAGCATAGCCCTGCTGCATGAGCCTTCTAACAGCAATATATTTCGCATGAAATGAAAGATTTTCGAACAGCACAGACCTAATGCGAACTTAACATTGAGTCAATGTAACCTCAGATCTTACTTTCGGTTTCCAACAGTCAGGTTGATTCAGTGTAAAGTGACTGTTTGCTTCTGCATTCGTGTTCGGTCTGTGCTGTACCAAATTATTTTGTTCCACTTGCTAACTAGCGCATTTAGCAAGCTCTTTCAACAGGGCTATGCTTGAATTCACTTCAGTACTCTCCTTTGAACATGCTGGACACAGAGGAAGAGACAGAGACAGTAATTTGACTGACCATACTGTTGGCTGTCGTCAGCCCACTGAGGACTCTGGTCAGGGTAGTCTGCTGGAATGCTAAGCTGAAGTGGTGGTACGCTGGGGAGGTTCTTGTCATCTGGGTGGGTGATGGGGAAAAATTAGAAAGAACAAACAAAAACCTCAATACAAAAGACACCAGGAGGGTATTCCAACAAGGCAGGTAAGTGATAAACCTGGGTTAATTAAGCTGGAAGTAGTGGTAAACCTCATAATAGAGGAGCCTAGACTCCTTGTTCTCTTAACTAAACAAAGCCTGTAGGCTCCTCTATTAGCTGGTTTATGACTTCCTCTAGGTTAACTTAGCCAGGCTTATCACTTAACCACCTTCTTGGAATACCCCCCTGGGCTTCTATTAAATCAGTCAGAGATATCAATAGTTTTCAACTCTACTGCGTCACAAAACCTTTTTTTTTGTCTAGGAAATCAGATAACCCAAACTCAAAACGAAGTAAGCAAATGATGCAGAGCTGTTTGTTGCAAACTCACCTAGTTTGCAGATAAGGTGCACAGTGCCGTTATTACTGCAGAAGGACGGGTCAAGGTTGACAAGGAACTTGGAGTTGAGGCGGGCCACTTCTCCTTGGAGGATATTGGGAATGGTCTGGCGCTCATCATCTTCATGTTTGCGCTTCCGTGAGGGAATCGAGGGCCCTCTGTTAAACAAAGAAGCAAACAAAAACAGGACATCAGATGGGATGTAAGGACTTACACAAAAATTGGAGCAATGCAGATTTTTCATGACTTTATGGTAATTAAATTCATGTAAAAAAAAAAAAAAAAAACATATATTACCAAGCAGGATATCTGTCCATTATTGAAATAAAAATGTTATAACTTTTCAAAAGAAGTTGAAATCTACTTACGTAATTGGTGGCCCATGAATCGCAGTCATTGCTGGGGCGAATGTTCGATAGAGGGAGTGGTTGAACACAGGAGAGCGGATGTTTGCTAAGACAGCATCGAGCAGAGGCTGGCAAAGGTACTGTTTTTTTGTGGTAGGCACAGGAGGAGGGGGAGGGGTAGGCTGGAAAATCGGGGGGCAAACATGAGTATTGATATGCAACCCCTTAAAACTATGCAACTACATTTAAAAAACTTTAAAAGTAAAAACTAGTATGCCATAGTGTATATCAAATATTTAAGCCACAGCCTTACCACAGCCATGTCATTCTTCAGCTTTTCCAAGGCAATTTCACACTTCTGTAACGTCTTCAGGGGACATCTGGAAAATAAAGAGTGGGGAAAGAGATCAGTGAGGAAACTGAGGTTCTGTGTGCCGTGTCAGCATAGCCACCTAGGACTGCTGAATATGAATGAGCGCAGATTCACCTCGTGTTGGGGTCAGTCAGGATGTTTAACAGGCTTTTCATCTTGCTCAGATCTTTCTTCCGTTCTGTGAAAAGCAGATAAAACAGGTTTTCAATGACGTTCTGACATGCATAGTCCCCATACACACACACACACACACGGCACAAAGAGAGGGACCCTGGGGCCTTACCTTCATTTTTGTCGATTTTGTTAATCATTCGGCGCAGGGGCTCAATGTATTTGGACAGCTGCTTGAGCTTGTCCATGTAGAGCTGGTCTTCAGACTGGTTGGCTCCAGCTGGGCTCATGACAGAGTTGGGGTTGCCTGTGATCCCGGAAATATTCAAATAGAATATATTAAATAAAATGAAATACCTCCAACAACAGCACATATAGCAGCAGGGTGGCAGAAGGGTAGCTTCCATCCCACTGTAATTGTACTTGCAGTCTGGAGTGAGCCTCACCTGGGGTGTTGAGTGGTCCAGGAGAGGGCACCTGGAGAGGGTAACTCTGTGGGGTCCGTCCTGGCACAGGGCTGGGGGAGGGCTGGGGAGAAGGACTGGGCTGGAATCCCCCCGGAGACGGTGTAGGACCAGAACTTTAGGAGATGAAGAGAGACCCGATTAGTATAAATGAAGAGGGGAAAAAAGTATTTCACATCAATGGCGCTTCAGGCAAGGCGTATTCAGATATGTTGTGTGTAGCTGTGTCAATTCCAGTTCATCTACCTGACAGAATTGGGTTGGGAGGAGGGGGGCTGTGGTGAGGGCTGTGGCTGAGGGGGCGGAGGCATGGACTGTGGCGTAGGCACCTGGACCGGGGACGGTGACGACATCATCTGCTGTGGCTAAAAGGGAGATAGAGAGAAATAGAGGGAGAGACAACCGTTAACCAGTTTACAAGGTATTGGTCTTTAAAGGTCAGAGGGGCCTGGACAGAGTCAACTGGAGGAGACTCCAAAGCTGAAACCCTGAGGGGGGACATGATTCAATTGTTAATGTAACATAACCATCATCTCCTCCATAATGGTGCCCTGCATGTGCCCACCAAAACCAACTGGCAAACTACTCATTCTGTCAGGGAAACAAGAACACATTAGCTTATTGTTTTATACATGCAGCAAACCACAAGGTCACTGACCTGATTCTTCAGTTGCCAAGTGTAACTCTTAACACAAGCCCAGTTGAAACCATCACACTGGCATTACCTTGATTTTGGGGAAGGGGAAGAAAAAAAATGGCCAAAAGGGGGTGCAGAAGAGCTCACTCAAGGCCAGTGGACCCTGCTATGCAATAAGGCCAAGTGCCATCCAGTTGTGAGCCCTGGCCCTGTCTGTGCCAATGCGCCTGAGCGTTGAAGTACCTGTGGCATTTGCTGTCCTCCCATTGGTGGACCCTGAGGGATGGCTGGGGCTGGAGCGCGGGGCAACCGTGGAATTTGCATCCCAGCACGGGGCATCATCTTTGGAGGACGACAAGAGGGGACAACAAGACATGTCACCAGCCAAAAAACAATAAACGCAGCGCTGTCAGCAGAAATAAGAGGAAAGGCCGTGCACACACACACACAAAGCCGTGTCATCTAATCAATGTACGTACACATGCAGTAACACTTCCAAGCAAATAGCTTCACTCAGCCAACACAGGCATATGGACAAGAAAAACAAATACATATACTGTATGTATCAAGTTAAAATATGAATTACAACAAAACCAGCTGCTATTTTTTTTAAATGAATAAATAAATTGAGTCATTTAATGTAGGCATGCTTTCCCAAAATGAGAAATACCCTGTTTGGTACTTGTGCTAGACCACCATCCCTGCAGTTCATTGTGATGACTATGAAAGTTTCCATGACTGCTTCATATTCCCTTTGTAGTAGTGTCCCAGCAGCAGCATTTACTCATTTATGGCATGAAAAGCTGGCAGGACTAGCAGTTCTAAGCAGCTTTCAGACAGATGTCATATCCTTTTAATGCACATGCAAGATACGGCAACATCACAATGCATGCAGAGCCATCATGCAGTGCTACGTTTACTAACACAAACAAATGATGCAAAAAGAAAAGGATAAAGCAATCAACGGACCAAATCTCATGAAGCAGAGACAATGCCTCTGGAGTGGGGGGATGGGACAGATTCCACTCGTCCCTCAGACTAAGGGGGGGGGGGGGTGAGTTCTGCTTATGGTGGCCTTTAACTTTACAAGCCAACCAGGGGAAGCAAAGTACATGAGGGGAGGGATGGATTGTGGGGGCAGAAAACATTTGCTTAAACTTTGAGTCGAGAGAATGGTGTTTCTTGGCAATGGAGTGGGCAGATATAACCTTAAGCTTCCTTGAGATGCCAATTTCTTTTAAAAAAAAGTTTTCTTCCAAACATACAGTATATACCTGAAAAAAATTAAATAGTAGCCTTTTGCTAACATATGTACAGTACATAGCCACATATGCAAGGACTGACAGCTATCTGATACTTCATGTCACCTTTGATATAAGATGTTGCTTAGAGATTCACTTTAATGCTTCGTTCTCTCTCTTATCTCTGTATGCACCTTTCGTCAGGAGCTGTTCACCCGGAGGGCATGCACAGGCTCTGGGTACATTCTTTAGTCTGTGCTGTGCTGCAGTGTTGAGTTCTTACCTGACCAGCCAGCTGGGCTTGGGCTTGAGCCTGCTGGACCTGCTGCGCCTGGGCCAAAACTCTGGCCTGCTGAGGTTCACACACACACACACACACACACACACACACACACACACACACACAGGGAGCAAGATGCAAGCAACTAAGTGTCTTTGATAATTGATATAGACAGGGGGAAACAATATGCAATAGCATGCGGGTGAAGCGTATAATTCTGTCATCTATTTTTACCCATCTCTACATCCACACATATACAGCAGGAGTTAAAAGCTAAGTTTGTTGCATAAGGGTAAATACAAGGCAAAATAATGCTAATCAAGCACAGGCCCACCCTGATGGTTTACCTGCATGGCCTGAATCTTAAGCTGCTGCTGTTGCTGCTGCTGTTGTTGCTGTTGCTGCTGCTGCTGTTGCTGCTGCAGGCTGAGCGTGTTGATAGGCTGGTGCTGCCCTGGGGGCATCTGCCCGGCCAGGGACTGGGGCACCATAGACTGCTGCTGGGAATGCGGTGGCATTTGGGTGGGCTGCGACTGTGGCACCTGAGCTTGCTGCTGCTGCTGTTGCTGCTGTTGCTGTTGCTGCTGTTGCTGTACCATGTGCTGGATGGACTGAGCCTGAGCCTGGGCCTGGGCTTGAGCTTGGGCCTGTGCTTGGGCCTGCGCCAGCTGGAGCATCTGCTGCTGCTGGAGTCGGGACTGATGCATCTGCAAAGGACAAGAGCCATATGCCCCATGTTATACCTACAGTCTCCTGAGGAGTCAAGCACAGGTAGGACTCACCTGTCCACATATGGAAGTTACATCTGTTCTTCTCTGTTTGTGTGTGTATCTGTGCATTAGTAAGTGTGTGTGTTTAACAAGCTACACATGTGAAAATAAATCTTAAAGCTACAAGATGCCTCATTCATGATGAATAAAGTATCTTTCTACTAGTAGTATCACTCCTTTTTAACCATTGTTTGTGGTATTAGTTAAATGTCATATTCTAGCATCAGTTATATGTTATTGTTTAAACCAAAATCTGATCTCAAGAGTGCTTGCCTGGTTCTGTTGCTGTTGGGTCTGTGCCTGCTGCTGCTGATTCTGATGCTGCAGCTGCTGGTTCTGGTGGTGTTGTTGTTGCTGCTGCTGTTGTTGCTGTTGCTGTTGAAGCTGCTGTAGCTTCAGCTGCTGTTGCACCTGGAACTGTTGCTGCTGCAGCGACTGCTGTTGCTGTTGTTGCTGCTGTTGTTGCTGCTGCTGCTGCTGCTGCTGTGCGGCCTGGAAGTGGAACTGGAGGGACTGCTGCTGCTGCTGTTGCTGCTGCTGCTGCTGAGCCATCTGCTGCATCTGGAGTTGCCCTGGACCTCCTACTGCCGTAATACAGGGGTACCAAAGGGGAAGGGGGAAGGTGGGAGAAGGGAGAGGGGCAGGTAGGAGAAATGGGAAAGAAATGTGCCATGTTTACCGGTGCAAGAACACTCAAACTCCTTAACAGTATGTTGCCCTTTTCAAAGACTACTAACCAAATAACCAGTGGTGGACCATACAGTATCACCTGTCTAACAAATGACACGATTTGAATACTGTACACAACTACTAACTGTCAACTAACTGTCCACTGGTTCCTGTTAGAAATCTTTTTTATAGCATACACCTTTGGGGTCAGTAAACAAATTTGTCGGCAAAAGGTGCAATATAAACCACTTGCCTTAAATTAAAGGTGTATTCAGTGACACTGGATGAAATAATTTTTGTTTGGGTATGTGCATATGTTTACACTCCCTGGCAGATTCCTTTGTCCAACATAACATACAGTAAGTATATAATAATCACTGAACAAAACAGCAGATATCAGTTCATCCTTCACATCAGGGCTGCCTGAGAAACTCCACTGTTTTTTAATTGTTTAGAGCACAGGCTGCCCAAATTTTGCATGTCTCCGTTACACTGAGACAGGAAGAGGGTTTTTTTACCTATGTTCTCAGAAAATGGAGAGCTAGCAAATAATTAGGTATTAACTAAATGTTATGAAAGGTGTTTACAAACCAGCATCACTGAATTTGCCTTTTATATAGCATTATACAAGAGAAAGTCTTACTGGGCTGCTGGTTGCCAGCTTGCATTGCATGAGGTCCCATCTGCATCTGGGTCATTGCACCCATGGCCATAGCAGGTCCTGTGGGACGAGGACCCATGCCAATGCCTGGGGCTCCACCTGTTAGTGTCTGTAGGGCATTCATAGGGTCTGGAAGAGGGGGAAAATATATTCAGACAAAAAAGATGTGCTAGAAGTCCCCAAATTTTAAAACTACTTGAGGATGCTTTGATCCTTACCTGGGCCACCTTGTTGCTTCTTATCTAAAATCGAAAAAAAAAAATCAAAAATATTAAAAATCGGTTACCTTTCCCATATTCCCATCAAATTCACACCACAGTAACAGAAATATTGTGAACATAAAACTTACGAATATCTCGGAAATGAATGATAAGCCTCGCTACCAGTGACAAATACTCCTCCTGTGAAAGATATTGATTATGTAAGTAAATGCTTACAGAAAAAAAGCTTTCTTTTGTTTTCAAGAAATTAAATGGGAAATTCCTACTCACTCTGGTTTTTGCTTTTACGTAAACATGATTCTCCATGTCCTGACTGCTCTTAGTATGAGGGGTTCCAGCTTTTCGCATGGCATCCTCACTGTGAAAAGCAACGTTTGCAAACGGAGGTGATCACATAATGTCAAACGTTATGTTTTGTTTTGTGCACAGACTTGACAGTGCCAAGTAGCTTTCTAGGCAGAGCAGCACTCTTAGCTTAGTTTCATTCAGTGTTAGCTACACGCTACGTAGCTAGAGCGAAGCCACACGTTAAACTATCTTAGCTAGCCAAATCACATTACATTCTCCAGAATTGCTGCCTTTGTGGTTCAACTAAAACAGAGGCAGATTTTGTGGCTATACAATTTCACTTCCATTCTCTAAATGATTCCATTGGCGTACCGGGCGGCAATATAATTACCTACAGCTAGCAGTAGTTAGCTAACTCAGCTAATGTTATGTTATCATCATGCATTCCAGGGAAAGAACTAGGCATTCATGTCACAGAGCTAAAACTGGAAACAACTGGAATAAAGAGGGATTGATTCATAAGTTCTACACAATTTACTGTGTTAGTAGAGCAAACTGTTTGCTACAGGAGAGTTGCATCCCTTATCAATAGATTCTGAAACGTTAGCAGTTAACGTTACAGTACATCAAGCCTTCATATCGGGGATCTCCAAGAGGCCTGGGTTAACATTAAGGCTAGCCATGCTCCATAAATTGCCTTTAAAAACATTATAACGTTGCGAGACTAAGCTTCAATTCACAGACTAACAATCACTTTAACGTTAAGGATTAAATTATTGATGTCTTACATTTGAGCGACAACTTTCTGTCGGAATCCTTGACTCCTCCAATCACTGTCTGCTCCAGCAACATCCATACCTGACATCATTTAGAGAACTTTGAGTATCTGAATGACTCGTGCAGACAACTGACTGCAGCACGAGCGGAGATCTGACCGGACGTACCCCGTTAGCTTACCTTAACAAAATCTAACGTGCATCTGTCCGTATGTTGACTGACGTCATAGGCAACTTCCGGGGGCAAAAGCTGAGTACAAAAGCTGCAACAATGTTACATTGTGTTACCATGAATGTTACATTGAAACAAGTTACAATGAAACGTGTTACAATGTAAAAGTGAGACATTAATAGAAGAGTTTCCGAAATGCAACTATCTGGTTCTTAATGCTTGTAGTGTTTGCTTTTTTTTTAACTGTTTAACTATTTGTACTGGAAGGTGGCTATTAGTTCCTCCTTAATTGTAATTTAATAGTATAGTATAACTCATTTGGGCTACTTGACAGCCTTCAGCCTTCCTGTGCAACAGTGACACCTCTTAGAGGAGCTTCCGCCTTGCTCGGAATTGGCCTTGGCTCATCAATCTGTTTCCTGCTTGGTGAAAAAAATTACTCAGCACCTCAGTGGTGTGCTTCAAAAAGGCTCTTAGACAATCATCAGTCTTGCTAGTTAGTGCAACGGACAAATCCTACTTCCACACAGCTCTCCATTCGTGTAATTGATGCAGTTAAATCTTAGATTCTTACATGACAGACATAATACAGAATTTCCAATGTAAACATTAGCCTACTACTTGGCAAATTGAAGAGTAAAATTAGACCCCAGATGCACAATATTCATCTCCTTTTACATCACATGACTTTTTCATGGGTGGCCCTATGACATTATGTATTAAGCAAATCATTACAGAATGTTAAGCTTGTTGGATTTTTGACTGTACACAACTGTATTTGTTGAGGCCCCGTTTTATTGGTGGCAGTTTTATATAGTATGCTTTCTGAACACTATTATATCATTGGCAACATTTCGGGTTGAGAGTTATGCACACAAGGAAGAATGAGTGATGATTTTTTCATGATTGTTTTCATTCAGTCTGTTGTGGGAATTGATGGGCTTTGTAGAAACTGCAACAAGACAGAAATAGATGCCGATCTATTAACATTCTTGACAGTGTTACAGAGGTGAGGTGACCACCAGGCGATCTGCCAGTCTCCCCCATAGGGTATTGTCATAGAATGCATGTCTAATCTCAAAGGAGAAGAGGAAGTTCAATGAAACTCTTTGTCAATGTTTAACTGCCTCTTTCGTTTAGTAGGCCAAAATCATTGACTATTCAGACTGATTATTTCCTCTTAATGACTTAGACAAGAAAACACTATGACAGTATGTTTACTTACACGACAAATAAAAGGTTCATCCAGCACTGTGGGTTGTGTACTATAGGGTACACAAAAGGTAGCTTATCTAAAGAATAAGTTATAGTTTGAGACTTACTGTTCATCTTAACTGCTAGTCTAACATTACTGTCCAATTTGCCATAATCTCATTGATTCTGGTTATTAGTTGTCATGTTCAATGTCCTTGGGAGATACTAAGATTTAGGCCCTTTAAGGGTTTGCATAGGGCGATATAGGATGTAGGTCTATTTGTAGTCTATATGTATGCTTGCATGAACATGCTTATCAGATAAAGATAAGATTTTTCTGCATTTGAACAGAAATGAAACATGATAGTCTAAACAGTCTGAGGAACATCTAATGCCCAGTAGCCTATATAATGTTTAAAAACTGGGTGTTCAATCAAGATTCGGCTATAGTAGGCCTATTCGGCCAACTATGAGTTTCCCCTACTTTATACTGCCATTGAAATAAGGTTTGAGCAACACCCGCTCAAGGCGTCAATGACGTGCAGGCAGACAGGGAGCGCGCAGACCCGCCCTCCGGACGCCATTTCTCAGTAACCCACTCGGCAGGAGGATTGGAGCTGAATACTAATAAGAGGAACGATTTGAAAAATACTACAACAACATATTTTTCGAGGATAGAATACTGAAGTAAACGGAATCAGAAGGTCCAGACGCTAAGATTTCATGTTGTGTAGGATGCCGACCGGGAAGACATTCACTTGATAGTGAATGTATTTTTTGTCTGAAGACGTGTTGCAGGCCGCCATTTTTGTTACTGCCTCAAAAGTCTGTCTGGAGTCAAAAAAGGGGTTAGAGCAAATACTCGTTATCCGTGCCTTAAGCTTACTAACAAGAAGGCCGTTTCAAGAAAGCCTGGATGAAATCGCCAGCCTTGACTTGCGCTGCATCGACATGTAGACCAGTTTGTAATTGTGAGGCGACCTTTTCCGAAACGTTAACGTTAGTGTGAACTGACAGTGACTGGATATAGCTATATTGTTTCATAAGCTAGCTAACGTTACTTTTTCGGAAGAAGGAACGGAAAGGGGAACCTTTATGGGTTATTGTTGCACGAAGTCTCTTACTCGACTGACTTACATGTGCTTTTAGTTTAAGAACAAATCTTGCACCATTCGCGAGAGCTAAAAACCAACACAATGCATCAAAGTTGGCTCATGCTAGTCCCAGCCTGTCTGTAAGACGTCAGGTTGCAATTCCAGTTTTCTGGAGAAATCACAAGCTGTTCTTTGGGATAACAGGGAAATAGTCGTTGGATCTACGTTTCCTATTTATTATTTAGTTGTAAGTTGTATTTTAGCTATTTTGATAGTAATTTATATCGGCTGAAACATGTCTTCTGCAAGGTTCGATTCTTCAGACCGTTCCAGTTGGTATTTTGGGCCGGTTTCGCGGCAGGAGGCACAAAATAGGTTACAAGGACAGAGGCATGGAATGTTTTTAGTTCGGGATTCATCCACATGCCCTGGCGACTATGTGTTGTCAGTATCAGAAAACTCAAAAGTTTCGCACTATATCATCAATTCTTTACCAAGCAAGAGGTTTAAAATCGGTGACCAGGAATTCGAGCACCTCCCTGCGCTTTTGGAGTTCTACAAGATTCATTACTTGGACACGACTACTTTGATAGAACCTGCTCCCAGGTAAGACCCCGGTGTCTGCGAACTATGTGTGCTGTCTGTCCTAACGTTAGGTTAATGCTCTACCGCTTTCTTCCGCTTTTTACCACTCAGGACTGAAATTGTTCCTTATCTCACCACCATGCACAAGCATTAGCATGATCTGCAGATAAATATACTATTTAGGTGTATATGTTTATTTGGGGGATCTGAAAATGCCCCCTGTGAATGAGATGTTCGAGAATATTGTGCCTTTACGTGGTGTAGCCAGTCAATGCCACCCAATTCAAAATTGTGCTCATTGTCAATGATATTGTGGTTTCATAAGCAGCTTGGGTTGTACTTTTTTTCTGTTTCAAGTGTAGACCCAAGGCTGAAGTCCTCCTAGGTGATGTGTGAGTTGCATAAGACCTGAGACTTCACCCAATAGAATCCCTGTTTGAAGGGGGGCTGTCACTGGTGGAATGCACATGAACTTTGCATGCGTTTAATCATAGGTTCTGAAGGATGTCATGTGTCAAGTTCTTATTGATGTTGCTCCCCACCCCAAACTATCAGCAGTAGTTTTTCTTATGACATTTTTTCGTAATATTCCAGGTAACTAAAAGCTGTGCCTTCCTCTTTCCTTGTAGGTTTCATAGCACAGTTCTCAGCAGTGGCCCCATTCAACCACCAGGCCTACCTGGTGAGGAGAATTTGGAGTATGTGCGGACTCTGTATGACTTCACGGGAAGCGATGCAGAGGATCTCCCCTTCAAAAAGGGCGAGATCCTCATCATCCTGGACAAACCTGAGGAACAGTGGTGGAGCGCTAAAAGCAAGGAGGGGCGCGTCGGCATGATCCCCGTGCCCTATGTTGAGAAGTTGGTGCGGCCCCCCCACCCTGGTCAGGCCGGCCACTCCACCCGCAACTCCAACAGCTACGGCATCCCAGAGCCTGCACATGCCTACGCTCAGCCCCAGACACCTTCGCCGCTGCCTCCGGGCACACCTGGAGCAGTAATAACCCCTCTTCCCAACATGCAGAATGGGCCGGTCATGGCCAAGGCCATTCAGAAGCGGGTGCCCTGTGCCTACGACAAGACTGCTTTAGCACTAGAGGTAAGCGTTCTCTTCCTTGCTAGTATAGGCTACTCTGTTGAACATGTGCAGGATATTATGGCCAACACTCTTTTATGCCCTCTCTCCTTTTTTTCTTTCTCTCTCTCTCTCTCTCTCTGACTGACTTAATTGCTTTTGCTGATGGTCAGGGAGTTATTTTCCAGAGAGACAGCAGCCAGAGTGATTAATTTGACGGGGCATGAATGTTTGATGGACATGTATTCATAGCGACAGGCGAGCATTGAAATGTAGGTCAGAGTGGCCTCGTTTGATAAGTTCTGATTTCTCCCTATTGAGTGAGTCTCTCAAGGCTGACCAGGCCAGAGGCACAGGCATCCCCAAGCTTGTGGCCACACATCCATCAGCCTGGCTGCCTGCTGGAAGATGGCCTAGCCTAGTCTGTGTTTTTGGGAAGAGAGAGTTCTCGAACCATCTGTCTCTGTTGACTTAGGTCAGGGATGTGTTGAGTTGTTGGCTGAGAGTGGAGTGGAAATGCAAAAAGTAATTTGGTGGCACCTCCTCTGCCATCAAGCTTGCCCATCTGTCCACTGAGCCGTTCTCATTAAGTCCAGGGGTGTGCTTTCAACAGCACTGCAAAGACTTGATCAACTAGCATGGTTTTCTAAAATGATGCACTCACCATTAGCTTGAAGCAGTGACGTTTTAGTCGAGCCCTTCTAGCTAGGAAAGGGAAAGTAATTGAGACACTGCAGTCAAATTCATCTTGATGGGCTTTGGAGGACTTGAATTCAGCCCACATGCAACAGCAGTTGACAGGCCTACTAGTGGTAGCAAGTGAGACTATGATTGCCATGTAGTGGCACATCATGTGTTGTAAGTGAGGGAGATCAAGACACCTCAGATGCTAACCGCATTAGGGATTACTTTTTTTTTGTGGGATTACTTTAGTAACTTAATAAGGATTATCATATCAGAGTTTTTTTTGTTTTTAGTCATGCAATGAAATGTAAAAAAAAGCTATAATCATGTTATTGGTTTGTCCCACGCCAGCAACAGAGCAACTTCAGTGCATTTACATTGCGTTTAAAATGGTGCGTCAAAATGGCAAACAACCACAGTGCTTTGTAGATGGATGAAAACCACTACCTCCTCTCCCCTCCCCTTTTGTCACAGCCCCCAAAATGTGGTTTGTGTAGATGCACCGTGGGAGCGGTTTTGTCACTTTTAAGAGACCACACTGGTGGTGGTGGCGGTGATGTTGCACAGGAGAGAGGCAGTGGGTTGCACAGCACTTTTCTTCATTATGTCCAGTGTATCATTTGCTCAAGTCTGTTCATGTGCGTGAGGTCGCACAGAGGGACTTTCCTCATGGTATTACTCACACCCACTCACCATGCCTGACTAATCACCGGCAGGCTGCAGGCCTCCTTCTCTAAATAAGTGTGTGTGTGTGTGTGTGAGGGGCTTTTGTGCGTGTGTGCCTAGCTTTCCTCCACTCATTGTCAGCCCACATCTCTAAACTACTCATCCACAGAGATGGCTCGGAGGTGGCTGCCTTGGAGGACTGAAGAAAATCACCATTGTCATTGCAATGACGTAGTCTTCTGTTCAAGTTGCTTTTGACACCTCCTACAATAGCACTTCCTCGCTCAGTGACACCTTAATGTCACTGTCAAATCAGGCTAGCCGCTACACTAAGAATAATCATGCAATGGTTTGTAGTGAACACAGCAATGGTTTGTAATGCTGTAAGGCTGGAAGTGGCTTCCTCTTGGTGGATGTACAGTACACACAAGGTTAGTGAAGTAGTGAAGTAGCCTATCGGTTGTGTTGCCATGGCTTTTTGTGGCAGGCATTATTTCCCCAGACCCTTGCTCTGTGACCTGAGCTGTTGTTAGGCGTGCAGGGAGAGAGCTGCTCTATTTTTGCTTGAGCAGGAAGGTGATGCCTCTCTGCGGTATGGGGTTCAGGACGGTCCCTGCTGGCCTCCCAAGCACACCCACTGGAATGCCTTGCCGTAAATCAAACTGTCTGGCTGGCTAACTCTGTGTGCACACGTACAGACGTATTTACAGACACAACTAAACGTAAACACATACATAGCACACTGTACAACAGAACACAAGCATGTGTTTTTAACCAGTAATATCTGGTTGTGAAAGATCATCCAAGAGCTGTAGTGTAGACAAGTGAATATGCGTTTAGGAAGAATGCAACATTGTGTTCATTTGAGAAAAAGATTGATTAAAGCAATGATGATGCATTTTCTGCCATTCAGACATTGGAGGAAGAGAAAAGCTAAGTGTTTGTCCAAGAGTGAAGCGTTACAGTTCCTCTTTCCGTCATTTTTTCAAAGCTATTGTTGCTACAGTACTAGTTAAACCAGACTCTTCTCACAAGCTCCATGATTACAGCTAGGTTCCTGAGCTTCGTGTAGCCATATGATGGAAACTACAATGTAGAAGTATCCGCTCCTACAGAGGGACAGTGACGTGTTCCTCATTTGTCCAAGAAAGCCGGTTATAAGCTACACCTACTGGCCTTACTTCCTCTTTATGGTTGTTGAGGAAATTCTCCATCAATGCATAACGGCTCAGGGGTCTTGTTTGATCTGAACTCCCCATTTTGATAAGGCGAGGCTAGAATATGCTAGCTTTTCCCACTACCTAAGGTATGCACCCTTTGCAGTGGCTAAAGTTCTGGCAGCTGGTACTTGATCCCAATGAAACCTTCGGTGCTTGAGTAGTGATGTGCCCTGCATAGCGCGCAGCATACTGACAAGCTGAAGCATTGTGGTGACTGTGGGGCGGGGAATTGCAGGGGAGTTGTAAGAGGGGGGTTGGGGGAAACAGTTTGGCATGTTCTTAAAACCTAATTTCTTTTTTTTCTCTCTCTCTCTCTCTTGCATCTGTGACGAAGTCCCTGGCTCCCGTTCTGTAGCTTATGTAGTTAATATGCAGTTGAGCTGTGTGGACATATTGCCATCAGTCTGTGCAATATGGACCAGACCTCACTACTGACAGATTAAGGTCATGTCAGATTGCCTGAGGTTTGACATGCCTTCTCATTTCCAGAAATATTTGAATGTATTGCACACAACACACCTGGCGATCCTTTCTTTTCTTTTTTTTCTGAAAGACGGCGAGAGAACATGGAGCAAATTGCATATTACTGAATCTCTGTGTGACCTATATTTCTTGGAGCTAAGATTATTTTGCTTCTGGCGATTTGTCAGTTGTTATAGTATTTATTTGTTTAATCTCTCTCTTTCTCTTCCCCTCTCTCTCTCTCTCTCTCTCTCTCTCTCTCTCTCTCTCAGGTGGGAGATATTGTGAAGGTGACTCGGATGAACATAAGTGGCCAGTGGGAGGGAGAGGTAAATGGCCGGAGGGGTCTCTTCCCCTTCACCCATGTCAGATTGTTGGATGCCCAGAACCCAGACGAAAGCGAATGACATGGAAGCACGTCTCCCCAGCCCTCCCTGCCTTTCTGCCAATCCCCCCGCTCGCCCACCCTCCCCAAGTACATGTGCATCAATCCCCCCACCTCTGCCTCAGTCCACCCCCGCTACCTGCAGAGCATCTCTTCAGAGACATTAAAAGCGTTGTGCGGCTTCTGATTGTTTACAGACATCTCCATGCGGTTCCTAACCTAATCACCCTACCTGACATGGTCACCGGTGAATCAGTATTTTTGGATTGATTTGTATGTTTAAGTTTTTTTCTTTCTTTTTTTTTTTTTTAATGGATTTTGTTTTTATTTTTTCCCTCAAGAGTCTGGATATTTCAATGGCCTCAAAGTGTTGCTCCTGTAGACAATGGGATGAGTTGTAATTGTGCTGCAACACTCATAGTGATGGTGTGTGTGTACACTCTCCCATCTTCCATCTTCCATCCACCCCCCCTCCCCATCCCCGTTCTCCTCCCTTTTGCCTCCAGAAAAACAAACAAACAAAACAAAAGGTGGCTTATGAAATGGAATGGAATCATGGACAGGCCACCCACGGGCCAACAGTGTGTTTGTGAGCACCTTTGTGGACGCTACTGGATTAATGAGCACGACAGGAAGAAGGGAAGGAAGAACATGTTGCTTAGCCATTGTCAGTGAATAAGCAGAAGCAGCAGCAGCGGCGGCGGCATTGGCTGCCCCATTTGGAGGCCATCTTGCCAAGCCCTTTACCCGAGCTGTCCAAATCATTCACGTTGTACATTAACTTTACTCAGAAGCAGGCTGCCTGCTGCCCCCATGGAGGAATGGAATTTGAGTGGTGTGTGACTGAGCGAGCAAGTGAGAGAGCACGAGTGAAAGAGGAAATGACCCTGCCAGTGGCAGGAGGTGGAAGAAAAAGAGCCTTTTTGGTGGTGGTGGTGCGGGTGGGGGGGACTCGCTGAATCTTGTGTCCCGCTTGAGTAGAGTTTTGTGTGATAACTGTTCTGCCATTGTAGCCTTTTTTTATTAAACATTTCATTTGTGCCATAACACAAAGCCTGTTATTTGCAGGTGTACTGAACAGCTGGATGGATTTCACATGCACTTTGAGGGCTTCTAATTTAAGGTCAGCAGAAGAGCAAGCTCTGCTCAGAACAGGAACAGGAAACTCGGTACAGTAGTCAATTTAGTTGAAGTAGTCTAATAGGTTAGCCAAAACCAGACTCCTACCGCCATGCTCCATGGCTTCATCTCAGCTAGGTGCCATTTGGACAAACTATCTCTTCTTTCTTGTGACTCTTGGGTAAATGTGGGTCATTCTTTCCCTTTACTAGCACGGACAAGGTCCCCAAATCTTTTCAGAGACCTGGGTCATAACACACTATGCCAAGTCTCCTCCTGCAATGCCAGAGCTTGCTTTACTAAGTGCTTCGTCTCCACTGACTAGCTGGCATACGGCACACAATCAGGTTTCTACTGTAATGGAGGAAAAGACAAAAGCAGTCCTTGCCACCAGGAGCTAGCTCTTTTCGTAACTTGCTAGAGTAACACCGCTGTGCAAACAATTGTTAGTTTTTGTTTTGTTTTGTTCTGTTTTTGGCTCTCTGTAGTCTTCTCCCCTTTCTTTTGGGTTTTGTCCTTATCAGCCAGCTGTTGAATGAAGCATTTAATGTGTGTTTGAAAATAAATGAGTTAAAAGAAAAATTATGTGTTGACAAAGATGACTTTCTAAAAAAAAAAAATAATAATAATAATAAAAATGAAAAACTCAAAAGGGATTCAAATGCCTGTCGGTGGCCTCTTTGCATGACCTTCTGGCCAGTGAGGGTTGTGGCCATCCTGGTCAAATGCTGCTTTGTGTCATCCTTTCCTTATTAACGTGTCATGGAACTGTACATTTCCCAAAGTAGCTGATTCAGTCTAAACGTACGACGTGACGCCCACTACCCATACCTCCGATTCCCTCTTGTTTCCATCACATTAAGCAATACACAGGTTTTTTGCTGTTTTTCAATTGCTCCAGTAACTTAATTTTCAAAAGCGACATTTTAGTTTCCCCAAAAGGCATTAACAGTATTACTATGCTTTTTATTTTGCTCTCTCTCTCTCTCTCTCTCTCTCTCTCTCTCTCTCTCTCTCTCTCTCTCTCTCTCTCTCTCTCATATTCTCCCAAGCCTTTCCATTTGATCTTTCCTTAGTTTTAAATGAAAAAAATTGTGCCTTTTTATGTTTTCGTATACCATTGTGTTAATAATTCTCATGGTTAACACTTGTCCTGGTATAACTCATACTGTACAGAACGAGTAAATAAAATTTACATCTACTTCTCTAAGTGGCTCTAGCTTGCTTCCTATTAACATGTGTTGTCGCAGCCAACTCTGCTTCAGTTCTGTTCCCGAATCTAACAGAGATGGTGGTGTCATCTGTTGGTCAGAACAAGGCAATGGGTGTTTGGTTTTGATTCATGTAGAGTGGATCTGGAGCAGGGGAGAACTGTTGAGGTCCTTGATGAGTTTCCAGTAGCGCACAATGTGATTGAGACAGGGCCCAGGAGAAAAGAAGGCAATTAGTGAATCTTAATGAAGTGCTAAGAAAAGAAAATCACATCGATGGAATGTGACCCAGACACAGAAACTTCTCAAGGTTAAGCTTCTGTTTTATTTGGGGGTGCATAGATAGACTTACATGATCAAATAGTCCTAGATTACAATTGTGGACATGACTAAACTGATAATATTTGTCAGAGGAATTGATGCTTTGATGAATAATTGTTCATTGTTTAGTAATGTCATTATCATGTAAGAGTGTGTATCATCACATTGGAACTGCTGGAAGGTTCAGGATGAGGCCTGCAGTCCACTCCTTTTGCTCTTACATGTGACCTCTAAGTGATGTGGGGCAGGCAGGGCATATTTTGTGGACTGCATAGAAAGGGAGCATGCTAGTGTACCCTCTGGTAGAACACACAGCTTTCTGGCATGGCTACAAGCTAGACAGCCTGTCTCTACCTCTTGAGAAACCTTTGACTAGCAACTGGAGACCAGAAAAGGAGACAAGCTAGGT
Organism: Sardinella longiceps; assembly: GCA_027497455.2. NCBI lineage: Eukaryota > Metazoa > Chordata > Actinopteri > Clupeiformes > Clupeidae > Sardinella > Sardinella longiceps. Next base: position 557,958 of record JAODXP020000008.1, read on the forward strand.
GGGCTCTGCCTTCTGGCTCTTTGCCCATAAGGTTAGGCTAGAAGTACAGTGGACACAAACAGGATTTGTGTACCGTCTGATTGTAATACTGAAACCTTCCTGCCCCAGTCTCTGGTAAACAAGGAAGAACCATAACAAAGGGGAACTGAAATAACTGCAAAGTAACTCAGGCCAGGATGTGGTGGAGACTTCACCAATCAATAAGTCAGTAGTATGAGATCAACTGGAAATGAAATTTAAATGTGCATGTGCAGTGAAACTGTTCTTGACTGGAAATGTACATTACGACGCTGTGATTTTATGTTGTGTGTCTTAATTTTATTTATTTGCCGGGAGCATTAACCAGCTGCATCTGATAAGGAGAAAAAGAGGCGTTGAGGGTGTTAATGGTTTGCACACGTATGGCTTGCAGATGGTAATATGGATGCGTGTGTGGGTGATCTGTGTGAACAGGTGCAGACTACAGTAATATGAAAGCCTGGCTATAGCTGACAGACCACTGACTCACAACAGCTCATGGTGCACTGAAGAATTACATTTGTAGCAAATATTCTATTATGCAACTGACAGGATATGCTCTTGGTTTTGTATATCTTTGACAATTCATTTAGCAGAGAAACAGCACAGAGTAGCAACCTTTTAACTGTTAACATTATTTTTTTTTCCTATTTTTGGCAATGTAACAGCAAGCAGTGACTGTAAGATAGTCAATAATTTGTATTTCACACCTTCTTGTCAGCTATCTTTGTTCTCTGATCTGACCAGAGGAGGGCAGACCTTCGCTCAGTCACTTTGTCCTTGATGTTTCCTGTGATCTTAGGTGACCATAATCCAGTGAGATTTGTGTTATAGCAGTTAAGGTTATGATCTTATGTGTGTTGATTTGGCGTCAGACCATTGATTTCTTTGTTAGGTGATCAAAAATCTAAAACTGAGTTCTCACCTTACTGCTTTTCTTAAAAACAAGATTCTAACACACTTTCTTGTGTATTTTTACATTACAGCAATATAGGAAATGCTCAGCTATCTCTCCCACTCACGTTTGACACCAGAGAGTTCTGTCAGTTCAGTCCCTCTCACCTCCTCTCCATTTTTCACACTTAAGGGCCATCTCCAACTCTCGTCCGGTGAGACCAATCAACAAAATGTAGTCAACCATGCTACCCTACTACACACTGCACAGATGTCTTTCACTGTAAAGTGTTTATGAGCTGTTCCTTTATGTCGGTTTAACTCATTTTTTTCATTCTATTGTTTTTCAACTACAATCTCTACTACTCTACTCTAAATGAAGAGAACTCTCTGGAAGCTGCTTCACGGCTGAGCTTTGGGAGGATTATGATCTGTAAAAAGCACCCCCTCCTGTGCAGCCCCTTCATGGAGCACTCTCAGGACTGGGTGGCCAAATGGCTGTGGAGCAGAGCAGAGCAGGAAGAAATTGACCTGATCAAAAGACCACCAGTGGGAGCCCCATTTCCTGACCCCTGGCTCTCTTCCAGTGGAAGCCCACAGGACTTGATGATGGCCTCTGCTCATTGCTGGCCATTTGGCTCCCACAACCAGGCAGAGGAGAGGAGGAATCCCCACAGCATTAAAGGCAGCTTCACTGAGGTAGATTTGTGTCACTTATAGATCTCACTTACAGTATATTGCATAGTACTAATGGATTATAATTATTAGCTATATTGTGTTCATTCAAAGGGAGATTTGGGGATCAGAAGATTTGACGAATAGGTGGTTATAGTTGTTGGTTGGCTTTAACGCACTACCCCATATATGGTCAAAAATGTATTACTGACCTACAGTAGCTGTTAATCTCAACCCAGTGTAATAAAATAGATCAATCTTAGACATAATGGAGGAAACATCAACAAAGTGGAAATGTTCTGTAGCCTATCTCTTGGTTCTTGTGCCATGTTCATGACCATGCCCAGTATCCACGTGCCTGTCAATGCTTTCTTAAAGAGCATGTTATCTGCTTGCAGCCGGTGAAGTGAATGGAACCATCTGGTGAAGGTCAAATGAATCTGGTGCTCCTGGCTAGTGACTCATATGGATTGAGTTGGGTCAGCCTGTTGTTTACAGTCCATTAGTGGGGCTGCCTACAGGCTAGTGCAGCAAGGAAGTGAATACTAGATCACAAGATCTCTAAGAGGGCAAAAGTTCAATTAATGCATCTCTATGGAGGCACCATTATGGAGAATGCCACCCAGATGAACAATACAGTAAAGTACTTTTACAACTCTTCATTAATTAAGGAAGCATGAGTGCTTTTAAAGCATTCTCTGCATATACAGAAGTGGCCACTTCTGGAAATGGAAATGCATTTATCACCTTTTATTTTGTTTTGTTGTCTATGTTGAACAGACAACTGTTTATTGAACCATCATTTATTTCATCAGTCCATACAAAATCAAAGCACTCGCTCTCCATCTGACTCTCTTCAGCATCAGTCTCTCTTCCCCTCTCCCTGAACTTCATCTCCAGTCAGTCCATGTCCCTCATCATCCCTGGAGAAGAGCCGCATTTTCTCCTTGGATGGCTGGCTCATATGCAGCATAAAAGCACAATCACGAAGGACTATTTTTAGCCAGCTTTCATTAGTTACGGTCAGGTGAACCCAGGCCACATTTGGTCAAGGTACTACTGAAGGAGCTTTTTAATTGGCTTTTCCCCCTGCCACTGAGTTTGGCTGACTGGCTTCAGAATGTCACCATATAGCCTTCACTCTGAGTCATGGATGGAAAAGGTTAACTCTTGGATTATGTTTTGTATTATTTGTTCTTTACAAACATCTCATCTTTGGGGTAGTGTACACACAAACACACACATTTTGGATCACTGGGAACCACACACACACACACACACACACACACACACGCATGCATACATGTACACACACAAACACACAAGACGTGTCCATGCAGAGCAGTGGGAAGCTCTTAATCCAGGGAGCAGTGTGTGCCTTGCCCTTTAAAATGAATAAAATGACCCCAAACACTATAGTATAAGCATTCAGCATCTCATCCATAATTTGTTGATATACTCATCTTTATTCTAGTTCAAGCTAGTTTTAAGTTTAAACAACTTAAACAATGACTGTTATTGTCTTTCTTGTCTCTCAACAACTTTCTCTGCATATGCAGGCCATGTCCTCTGGTTTTGTGATCTCTGCCTGCTTTGGCAGACGTGTGTTTTTTGTGTTGTGTGTGTGTGTGTGTGTGTGTGTGTGTGTGCGGATTGGCTCAGGGGATGAGGCTGGTGGAGAGAGTGGCTCCTCTCAGCATACTCCCACAGCACCCAGCCTCACCATGGCCCATTTGTGAGCGCCCATGATTAAACATTTACAGCACAGACGCTGCAACCTTCTGCCAGGGGGAAAGCAGGCCAGGCCACAGTCGCCCAATTCCTCGCTCGCTCACTCGCTCACTCACTTGCCTACCCCCCTTCCCTACCCTCCCCTCCGCTTCCTTCAGCACCGAACCACGGCGCACTGCAACACACACTGCGCTGCACTGAAACACACACACACACACACACACACACACAGGGATCTGGGTCAGGTGTGGAGTGGGGACAGGGGGCAGGCTTGGCTTTGTCTCTGAGGAAGAAAGGAATAAGCAGTGACCCTCATCTCTCTCTCTCTCTCTCTCTCTCTCTCTCTCTCTCCACTTTTATTTTGCTGCCCACTGGTGCCAACCTGTATACCTGAGTCATCTGCTCCCTCCCTCTCCTCTCAGTCTCTTTCTCTCCCTCTCTCTCTTTCTCTGTCTCACTGCCCACCAGTGCCAGCTGCGTGACTCATCTGCCCCCGTACTCCATCTCTCCTACTCCCTTTTTTCTCTTTCTCACTCTCTCTCTCTCTGTCTCTCCCTCTCTCTCTCTGACTTTTTATCCATTTGCTGGATTTACTCCTTAACTCTCCATTCTTCTTCACCAGTGAATTTTGTGTCTCTTCTCTCTGAGCTCTGCTATTGTCTGCTATTGTCTTTAGCAGCTCATTCCCCAGCCATGTGCATCAGTAAACAGAAAGAACATTTTCATAACATCATTCTGTAGCATATTCTTAGAACACCACTGGAGATTAAACTGTCTGGAACACCTAATACACAGTGGGTGCACAAACTGGACTGAAATGAATAGTTTAATTTGGGGGGGGGGGGCAGGATGCTGTCACAGTCAGTGCCACAAGTAGGACAAACTCACAATTACCCCCCAAAGAGAGCCTTGACTCCAGAGCTTATTTAGGATCTAACACCAGAGTCCTAATTACTCTAACAAGACGGGGACAATTCACACTCAGACAAACACGGCCCACACAAATAACACTTTCAGTTTTTAGGTCAAGAACTCAAGTTCCTCTTTTATTGAGACATTTAGACATTTCTTGTGAGGTACAGAAAGATACTCAGTGCAAGCATTAAAAATGCAATATTTCAACAATTTTCAACAATCTTTTATCAATATCAGCAACTTTTTTTTTCACTTTGAATTCAGTCACATTGTTCCATTGAATCTTCATTCAGTCTTCTTCTGATACTGCATTCAAGTGTTAAGCGCACACTTGCATGCACACATACTGACAATCTCAATCAAGTGTTCTTGTTAAGGGTACTGCTATAATAAGTATGCAGTTTGGCCACTCTATAGCAAGAGCTTCCCACTGACGTCACCATTAATAGTTCCATGTGTGTGTTTCACTTTGGTGTGCCAAAGGGCACATAAATCTTCTCACACAATCTTTTGAACTTTTTCCTCAAAACCAATCCTTGTGATTTCCCCCTGTAGTCTAGAAGTTCCATATAGGCCAGCATCATTTGTCCATGGTCAGCTTTTTTGTTTAAAGTATACTGAGGTATTTCAAAGAGTCCTGAGGGATACAGTACGTCCTGGCTCCATGTTTAATTGGTTGGTCGTCTGATCCCATCTCACCAACAGGAGTATGAAAAGAGTGGGTACTGGGTCCACTCTGTGACGTTGCCATGGTGATGGCTGTGGTGGGGCACGCCGTGTTCGACCATGAGGCGATGCGGGTGGTTGTAGCTGGAGGAGGGGTATTGTGAAGCCATCACGCCATTCCACTGTCCGCCCGGCTGCTCTGCGTAGTGGCCATACATGGGTGGGGTTGCAAGTCCAGGCTTGTTCTTGGAGGCCGGGAGCATGTGACCGGCGGACACTGAGCAGTCTAGAGAGCGACCCTGACCCTGGGGTGCTCCTCCCACGCTGGTGGACATGTGGGGTCTGCTGACCTCCCTGTCAGGGACAGTGGCCACATCAGCAGAGGAATCGTAATGGCGTCGGTCAACGCTGCTCTCTGCGATAGGAGGGGATGGCAACCGCCTGAAATCTTGTGCTCTAGAAAGAAAAATCAAGAGTATATTTAAAATAATGTTGAACATCAGTTTACCTTAATATCTGATGTTGTTAAATTTCCAAACTTTGTTGGTGCAATGGGGTTGCTGTTCATACCTGTAGGGGGGGTAGGTGGCCTGGCCGGGCACTAGCTGCTCTGAGCTACTGAAGTCCATAGGGGCGTCTCCGTGCAGGCCGTGGCTGGGGTCCTGTTCTGAGTCCCAGGGGGACATGTGCTCATCCTGGGGTCCTGCTACATGCTTCAGCCCCATGGGCACCTCATCATCCTCTCTCTGAGGGTCGTACGGCAGGCGGGGGAAATCTGTGGAAGAACAAAAAGGGATGTCACAAGGTATACAAACACAAGCAGACACAAAGCAAAAATGCCCATTGCAGATCTCTTGATGACTTGATCACAATTGAACAGTAGAGTTAGTATATTGTATACAGTATGTATAATATGTATACCAGTACATTGACTCATAATGGAACCTCATATTATTATTATTGTATTATTATTATTATTATTATTATTATTATTATTTTAAAAGCACTTTGGATCAACTATGTTGTATGAAATGTGCTATATAAATAAAAGTGACTTGACTTGACTTGACTCATAGAGAGCTGAGATTCTTACCTGAACAGCTTTGATATTCTGGTTCCTTCTCTGCCTCAGTTCTGAGTTTCTTGGCTGGATTTTCTGGACAGCTTTGACCTTTGTGAGCACGGAATCTGAAATTTGAAAAGAAAGAGCACAATAAAAGGTGAGCTTCAGTAGATGATCTACACAATCATTCGGCTTACTTTTTGTCTTTCAACATTGTCCATCAGTCATCTTTTTTGTGTATAATCACCTCTTGCCATGGGTTCCCTCTTCTCGGAATCCTTTTGCAAAAGGGTTATGGTCGATCTTCAGCTTTGTGATCTGAAAACAAATACCATGAAAATGGCTCATTATTCTTCTGTTTGACTGGGATAGAAATGACACATATTCTTGGACAGCAGAGTCTGTGTTTGGGGATGGGGGGGGGTGGTGGGGTGAGTGTCTACTGTGGCTGACCTTGCTATTCTGGTAGGCAGTGACGGCAGTGAAGCAGGTCTCTGTGAAGCTGAAGGTCTGGAAGGGCGCCCAGCGGACACTGTACAGATCGTCGGCCTGGACCACATGGAAGCGTGGCTGGTACTGATGCATGGAGTGCAAGATAATCTGAGGAGAGGCACACAGTGGAAAATGTCAGTTTTTACTGTGCATGGAAAATGAAGCATATAGGTAGGTGAAGTATAAAGGAAATATAAGATGAAACAGGCCAAGTCTTCATCTGTGTAAAATTATCCTGTGGTATAAAATGGTCTCTAAGACCTGGTATCACTTGTCCTGTATGGTTTTAAAACCATGCACAGAATCTGCAGAGTACATTATAGGTTTCCAGAGATGCGTTTTGTAATGCTATCATGGATGTATTTAAAACGGCACAGATGTATCCAATAACAGCACTCTAAAAGCATGTATAAGGACAGACCCTGGCATATGGATACTGCACCAGGTGCTAACTGAAGCTGAAAATAACTAAGGGTACAGTTGGTTGATGAGTTGCTTAGAGGGAGAGCATAATTAGGAGCAAACATGCACATGGTGAACAAATATCATTATGGCATGGTCTCTTTGGTTAAAGAATAAATGCAAAGGGTCTTACATGGCCGTGTGGGTCCAGTGTGTTGTTGGTGAGCTTCAGTTTGAGGAGGGAGATGGACTGCTTCATCCAGTGACTTCCTGGAGCTGGGGAGTCTGGGTGCACGTAGGTTCTACAGGGGGGCTGAGGTTCCGCCTTGCCAGCCACTTCCCACTGATCTTTATTCCACTGCAGAGAGAAAGATGATCCAGGTTGTAACATGTCTATGTCTATCACATGGATACTCAGCACCTGATTGAAATCTAGCAGCATGATTTTGTTTTTGTTTTTTTAACTGAGAAATATCTTTTTCAAATGATTTTTTTTATCTGAAGACCTTGGTATGTAAAAGAACATCTGGCTGAAATACGACTGTCTGCCAATCAAGTGGTCTACAGTGATCTCCAAGCAGTTGCTTTTCTTGGGGAGGGGTTAGCATATGGGGGTTGTGAGTGATAAAGACCCCTGGCAGAAAAACAGGAAGTGATAATTGCCTTTGATATGCATTGTCTGCCCAGTGAGCACTTGAGAGGAACTGCCTCTAAACCCCCAATACTTTTGGTCCATTAGGATGAACTAGTTCACTGTTCCTGACATAAATGATGTTAAAGACAACAACGCAAATAAGTTACAGTGTATTTATTGATATGTATTTACCTTATATCTGAAGTTGTCCACAGGAACCATATCCACCATAATGACATAGTTAGTGTAAGGAGATAAGCCTGACACACTGATGTTGCAGTGAGGAAACATTCTCCTAAAAAACAACAACACACACACACACACACAAAAAGTTTTATTAAAAAATGTGACATGGTATAACATGAAACGGTACATATGAAACACATGCTAGTTTTGTATGCTAATTTTGTATTCTTACGAAGAAACATCTGCTAAAAAGCAACATCTATTTTAAGACTACATTTCACTCCATTGTACAATTACTCAGTCACAGCAACTTATCCCCACACTCTTCCACCATGTAGTTTTTTTTAGAGAGTTCAAAGTTCACAGGAAGAGGTGTTTCTTCCTCAGCCATTCTTCCTCACCTGCCAGGCTTGGTGATGATCATCTCTGTCCCCAGGTTATGGAAGGACCTCCAGAGGTCAGAGTTCTCCAGGGTCATCCTGATGTTGCTCTGGTGATAAGGCTCAGCTGCGGCAGCCATGGAGGACGAGGATGTGGGGGTCATGCTGGAGGAGTGCCTGAGGTCTGGACAGACAGACGTACAGAGAGGGACTTGAATACAGCTGAAAAGCTCAACTAATATGGATAACAACTATGTTACATTTATACGTAATTGGTTAGACCCTGTCCAGTTTTGTGTTACTATCAGCTGATAACAGAGAATGGAAAAAAAAGTCAAAAGCCTAAACATTTATGTAGGCAACATGAGGCAGTTTAGCTCAGTTCAGTTCAGTGAAACAGAAAGCTCTATCATGACTTACCTGTCATAAATTGCATTCCCTGGGCCCAGTCGTTGCAACTGTGTTCACAGTGTTTGCTGTGGCTTTTCTGAAGAGAAGGTCTGAGTAGTTGGACTTCCTGCTTATGTGGACCAAAGATAGCAATGTTCAGGTTCAGCTGCTAGTCCACTGGCTTTGTGCAGCTGTGTGTATGTGTGTCCTCCCTTGGTGAACAGATGTGCTGGTGTGTCTCCTGATGTGTCCACTTCCTTGAGCGAGTGGAGAGAGGTGACCTGAGGCCCAGGATGGCTGAGGGACTCTGGAACTTCACCGCTGCTTCCGAGAGTCAAGGTAAAAAAAAAATGTGAGGGGGTGGGGCCACTGGCCTCCTCTGGGTGGGGTTGAATTTCATTAAAAGTGAGAGGAACCAGGAGTCCCATAAGCACCCTTTGAAGTGGCCCATTGACACCCCCTCCCATTTGTGGATATGGCTAGTGGAATAGTGGAGGAGGGGTCCATGTCTGCCGCTGGTTCAGGAACTACACAGAGACAAGAGCTTGTTTTTTCTCTAACAGGAAGACCCAATGGTGTCATTTTTAGTAGATAGTAATGGATGGATGGTAGTTAGTAGTGCTGAACTTGTGTACTAAATCCATACATCATCTCTATGTACTGTGCCTGGTAGCAGTTTTATGTTGACCTTCCACCAGCATGGCAATAATAAGAGCAAAGAATTTAATACTCTAAAAATATTGGTCTCTCTTCTCTATTTCACATTTAATGAATGATGAGAAACAATACTTTTAGTTATTTGTCTTTATATATATATCCAAGTAAGTTGTGTATATTGAGAGAAGACAGAGAAAAACAGCACTCTCATTTACAGTTCTGTGTTGTGTTTTTATTTTGAAGGCAAGAAAGCATGGTTGCCATAAATCTATGTGAGGGATGTTATTTTCTATGGTAGAGCAGAAGATCATTTTCAGTCATGTTGACCTTTACAGATAAGCAATGCTTTTGTGCAGCCATATTTTATGCTCTGGTTAAGTTACATTTGTGATGACTTTTGAATATCAGCAGCAGCCACCATCTTTCTAATCTAATCTACCTTTATGCTTCAGCATCTTGTTCCAGAACCTTCCCCGCAGGCACTGCCATGGGCTGTGTGCATACCATCATAGAATTTGATTTCATAAGGCTAATACAGCAGTAACCCCCCCCCCACACACACACACACACACACACACACGCACACACACCTCTCTCACACACACACACACACACACACACACACACACACACACACACACACACACACAACCACTACCACTCAACTTCTTTTGTCCTTTGCGTGCCATGTTTGTTTAAATGGCCCATAGCCCAAGGCTGGACCTCTTTCTCTGTGTGTGTATTGGAGGAGATGTCTGTGAGTCTAGCCTTGACAGTGGGGGAGATGGTCCCTTTAATCTCATCAGTGCTTGCTCCCTATGGCCGAGAGGAGGCTCACTTAGGCCCAGCACTTAGCAGCCTGTTAGAAGTAGCTCCAGCGGTGGGGGAGTGTGTGATCTGGGATCCCCCCCACCACAGGTGAGCCATTTAGGGCCACTCTGATCCTCTAATGGGGCAGTTGGAGTCTGGAGCACCCTGTCTCCTGTGCCATAGAGATGCTAAATGCTCAGATAGGCCAGCCATGAGGGGACGTTCACACAGACGCAGCATATCCTCTCCACCATCATTCTGCTCAGACTACCCAGACTACTATACACTGCCTGCCTCTTTTGAGGATCTGAAAAAGGACAGTCTTGTGCAATTGCTTGGCCTAAAGCACTATATTTCATGGCAAATGTTTAGAATTGAGTATAACCCTCTGATATTGTACTAAAGTAATTTACAACACAAACTTATTACATTAAATTCACATTTCGTATCACATATTTCTCACGTTAATATTGTAATTGAATGAGAATATCCAGTGTTATATACAAACAATATGACATATTTAAACTGAACTTAATTGAACTGAATTTAAACATTGCTATTTTATCTGCATAATATTTTCGCTTAATGTTAATGTAAAAACTTAATGCAAAGGTAAAACCTATAATCAATGTAATAGTTTAATGCAGTTTATACAGAATCTATGTACAGTCAGATGGAACGGGTAAAAGCTTGCAGACAGCTTTGGCCATATTGTTGCTGATGAGCCACACAATAATACAGAATAGCCTATATGTGGCTTGGGATTGTTAATTTTATTTTAATTTTTTTGTTGTTGTTTTGTTTTGTTTTTGTGTTTATTTGATTAGCATGATGCAAATGCAAATTAAAGCAAATCAGTATAAAACTCATTTTCTCATTTTCATCTTGACAGAACAAGATATAGGCTAAATACACATACAGAATGTCTACATACACAACAATGGCAGTCATTTAGTTTTCATTATCTGTTTTGTTGCTCCCAAAAATAGGAACACAGAAGTTACATCAACAAGAATGGAAGTGCCTATGTGAACTGGAACCTGTCATGCACAATTGGACATGTATGTGTGTGATGGGAAACTTATGAAGACTGAGTTGGAAAAGAAGAGAAGGATGAGTCTCAGGTGAACATTCCAGCTACATGATGGTCCTGACACACCCGCACACACACACACACACACACACACACACACACACACACACACACACACACACACACACACACACACAAACAGCGCATGCAGTAAGCATTCACATATTCTCAAAATAGCCTAGCTCTGTGTCCTTTTTCCCTAACAGTGCAGATTGTTAGTGCCTGTCTGCTCATAATGCTGAGAGCTCATTTCCATCAATAGTGACATCAATACAGGGAAGGGAAGAACTGAATGAACCCAGAGTCACTCTTTCCACTCATGTGACATCTTCCTCTTTACCAGAATCTCACACTCTCACCTTCATCTCTCCTATAGAAATCACAGCAGAGTTCCTGCTTCAGTTGTCTTACACTGAATTGTCTTGTGGAGGGTATTAATCGAGTCTAAAAGGGGAACTCATAGTTCCTTGTAGATGTTTGTCAGTGTAGGCAGTCCAATCATACGTCAGGGACACGGTGAGACAAGTACAGACACAAACTAGGGCTGCCAACACCCCTTTTCACAGAGATGGAATCTGCTTTTTGCCTGAAGTCGGAGTCATCAGCACTCCTGTCCCCAGGTTCCCAATAACTCAACAACCAGAGGATTTCCAGGAAAACAGAGCTCCAATGCAAATTAGCTTGGAAGAAGAGAGACCCATGCCAAAAACATGACTAAAGTGCCAAGCGTAGTTAAAAAGCAAAGAGTAGCAATGTTTTTACACATTGGAAACAACAACATAAGGGGCTTAGACTTGGTGTAATGGGAAATTGCATGTGCATGCACAATCTCTACTCGGATTTATTGAACACAGAGAGAAACATGATGTATTTAAGTGGAGCATGCATACATAGACATTAGACACATGCTGTAATGGACATGAATGAAACACTCAAAAGTGCTGGCTTTCTCTCTCTCTCTCTCTCTCTCTCTCTCTCTCTCTCTCTCTCTCTCTCTCTCTCTCTCTCTTTCTCCTCAGGTGCATGCAGCATGCGCACGGAAGCATGTTGGCACATGTGTGCATGTACATTCCACACACAGTGAGAGTGAGAGTGAGGGAGTTGGTAGAGAGTGAGTGCACAATAACTCTTGGGAGCAGAGGCAGTGACACTGTCTACATATTTATCCATCTGCTTTTGCTGTCCTGTTCTGTGCCTGCTGTAGCCAGCATTAATCACGCTTCTAACACAAGGACATGCAATGCAGGAATGTTACACGAGACAATCTGTACAGCAAAATGTTTTTTATTTCCCCTTGCATTTTCTTTCACATGCCTCCTATACATTCTTGACACAATTACTGTCTCACTTGAATACCTTGAGTGTATAGGGACTGATTTTCATTCTGACTTATCTACCAGCACCTTACATCCTAATTGTGTGATGTAATGAATTCAATTGAATTCAAATGCACCAGTAGTCAATGGTTATAAGAAGGATCTAAATAGCTAAAATTAAAATACATTTCAGAGAATTTTTTAAGCCTTTTTATTATGAATGACCAAATCCATTTCCATTATGTGAAAACTTTCTAAAACAGGTGTATGCGCTTCAACAATCATCTTTGCATGCAACAGTTACTGTAGTGTACATTGTCTAAGTTTGTCAGCTGATAAACAGGATAGTTCAGCAGTTTAAGATTGTTAAATACTATGTGAAGAAGATAATGAGAGTTTCTCCTGTAGCAAGCAGTTGGGCTATTTAATCCGGTCCGTGGACCCTTCCCAAAAATGTCTCATTTAGCCAAGGTGAATTAGATTAGGCCTGGTTTGTCATATTGTCTTATTCATGAATTCTATTCTCCCCTTTTAACACTGCATGTAACATGGTCCTCAAGAAAGTGGGGCTACTGGTTTGAGATTCGCCAATTTACTGTCATCAACCCCCATTAACAGTTTGACTGTTAACACTCAGCCTGTTAGTCGTTTAAAACCTATGTGGCCCTTCAGCAAAAGATATTGACCACCCCTGCTCTAGAGAAATGGGGAAATGTGTTAGGGACCTTTATTCTGTCTTTTATCAATTCACATGAAAACTATGATCAAATCATATGAAAACTGCTACAGTATCCACCATTAGATTTTTTTTCAAATTAAATATGTTTGCTCTTTCATTTAATAAACAAACAACCAAAATATAAGCCTGCTCACTGCACCAAGCATTTGAGTTTGCCTTCACAGAGATATAGCGCCCTCTAGTGATTATATCATAGAAACAACATTTGGATGAAGTAAAAAATGATAGGAAAGGAAACTGGTTCAAGTGGTTCTAGAAAGTTCTAAACATTTCTAGACACAAGTTTAAATGTGTAAGTGATATAGGTTTGATGCTTTTCATAGAAAATAGCTCAAGTTGTTTTGTCACTGTGTCCGGGACTGGATAAATTCAAGTAGTATGGTAAATGTTTTGGTTTTAACAGCAGATGGCAGTGTTGGTTCATGAGCACCTATGGATTGCAACTTAGGTTTTTCCTTGAAAGTATGAAGATTATAATAGTTTACAAAAAAAATAATAAAACAAAACAGCCCTAAAAGCATATTTCCATCAACTTTTGATCATTTTTAACTATACACTCTGAAAGATACCATCAGCATATTGTCTCAACAACACCATATAAAGTAAGTAAACTTTGACTACCTGGACAATGGCCATTTGCCTATACCAATTGGCTGGGCTTTACTGCTGTGTCATTCTGCAGACACTGCAAGGAGTTTTTTTTCAGGGCAAGCCACAGGAGAGGAATCAGGACTCATACTTTGACAAATGTCTATCACCAGTTAGGAGATACTATAGAGAGTATAAAAGTGTTGTACAATATATGAGTTGATATTTGACAGTATTATTAGTATGGAGATTATTACATTATATCACATGATGTTAATAATAATTATATTGTTACTACTACTAATATTTCTAACAACAACAACAAAATTAATAATAATCATAATCATAATGCAATAATTATTCTACATTCATTCATTATTAAACATACATTTAGAAGTCTAGCCTATTTGCCCTTAATGTCTGTGTTATCTCCTGTTTTATTAATTTCAAGTGGGCCTACCTGATAATGAGATGGTGGTATCTTACTGGTCAAGGCTCCTTGGGAAATGCCATATGAGTCACCCTTGAGACAGACGGCCATTAATGTGAATGACATTTCCCAGACAAGTTCCACGCCTTTAAAATGTCAGTCTGATAGTCATAGTCTTTATCCACTAATGAAATGCAACCGTGTTTTCTGTGGTTTCATGCGGTTATATTCAGTGCATTTCTCAAATTTGTTTGTGTTTACAACTTTCTAATTCTAGTAAGGATGCTTGAGTTAGACTCGGTCATTGATATTGAGATGTGGTTTTTGTGACATCCCTATTGCCAAAGTGGATCTGACTTTGCCTGCGTCCCTTGCTCCAATCAGATTTTCAATACGCCTATACACACACACACACACACACACACACACACACACACACACACACACACACACACACACCTGTCCTTTAGTCTGTGGAGAAATGGAGCTGGTTCTAAACGTGGCCCTGGCCAGCTGCCAACATCGGTAAAGAGAGAGAGAGAGAGAGAGAGAGAGGTGTGCTGGTGGGTGGGGAGGGGTAAGCTGAGAGGGTTGGAGGGGGGGGTGGTTAGCGAGGAGCCTGATGAGCCTATCCTGCATCACAGGACAACAGCCAAAATAAACTCAGTGACCTCCTCCTTCTCTCTCCCCCCTCCCTTCCTCCCCACTGCTGCTGCTGCTACTGCTGCTGCTGTGCCCTCTGACAGAGCTTACACAGCGCCCACGCATTGTGCTGAAATTACCAAACTAATGCAGAGAGGAGAGGAAGAGGGGGACAGAGAAAAAGAGAGAGAGGGAGATGGGCGGATGAGAAGTAGAGAGGGATGATGGTGAGCAATCTGAGAAGGAGAAGATGAAGACGAGAGTGGAGGACAGACAGAGAAATATGGAGAGAGGAGGAGTGTGGAAGATGAATGGAAGCAAGTAGGACACCTGCAAAGAGATGGGGTGAGAGGGAGAGAGTTAGAGGGAAGAGAAGGATGACGTGACAGAGGAGAGAGAGATGAGGAGAGAGAGAGAGAGAGAGAGAGAGAGAGAGGGATTGGATAAGAAGGAGATAGAATGAAGTAGGAAAGCAGAGAGATACACAAAATGGTGGTCACTTTATTTTGTTTTGTCAGAGTAATGTGCTCTGCAGTAACTTACAAATTAAGGATGGGGTATTTTGTGTGTGTGTCTGTGTGTGTATTTGTGTGTTCTGTCCATATTTGTTTACAAAAATGGCTGGTGAGGTCTTTGTAGTTTAGTGACTGAGTGAGTGATGCATCCTGGGTAGCGCTCCTCCATAACCGAGTGTAGGCTTCCAACACTACACCGGCATTGTGTAACGTTACAAAAACAAGGCGAAAGTGGTGAGCAGTGGGGTGTGAAAGTCTTTGAATTCTTCTTTTCTCGTCCTGTTGTTTACTTCTTGGCCTTGCCCTGTGCAGCCACAGCCTCCATGGCCTTCTTCACGGTCTCGGGGTCACCCAGGAACGCCATGGGCTTGATGGGCTTCAGGTCCTTGTCCAGCTCGTAGACGATGGGGATGCCAGTGGGCAGGTTCAGCTCCATGATGGCGGCATCAGACATGCCTGGTGGGGGAGTGAGGGGAAACAGCAGAGAGAGAGAGAGAGGCAGAAAGAGAGAGAGAAAGAGAGAGGTTACATTTAGGTCAAATGAAATATGACGTGGGGAAATTTGTAGTTGTCAAAGAGTTGTCAGAGAGTTAAAGTAACTAAAATTGTGATACAGCCTGTCCTTACGTCAAAATGTGTTGCTGACTGGCTTTGCTTTTAAAATCTTCATTCAGCTTAAACAGGGCTGCCATTCACCTATGCAGCTCCTTGCAGTAGTGCTTTCATGGTTGACTTGAGCTGTGTATTATCAGGCATCCTTTCCCTGGAGACTACCTCAGGACCGATTTTTCTTGACTAGTAGGCTGAGTTGAGATAAATCGGACCCCAGTAGCCTTTAACCAAACTGTTCGGTCCCTATCCTTAACCTTCCAGTGGCTTGTCGACCTTTTCTGACCTTTCCTCAAAACCTCCTCGAATGGGCCTCCTGGAGGTCACTCCAATCTCTGACAGGCTATCCAGCACACTGAATGCATATGGATAAAGGTCATGACTGTAATGGGACTCTTAGCCTTTTGCCTTTACCTCTCGAAGGCTGGGCTATTTATACACACCTTAGGATCTGGGCATGGGTACAGAACACATGGTTGCATCCGCTTTACTGTACTCCATGTGTGTGTGTGCGTGTGTGTGTGTGTGTGTGTGTGTGTGAGAGAGAGAGAGAGTTGTCACACAATAAGGAGTGTGTCCAGTCAGTGCAAACTTCTCAGCTTACACCGAGCTAAGCTAAGGTCAACCCTGACGGGTTACATAACAGGGGTGGCAGGCAGTCAGGCAGGCAGGCCGGAGTGTTTCTGAGCAGCGGCACAGTGTGTGACAGCTGCTGTAATGAAAACAAAGAGGCCGAGTTCTAATCTGGTGAGATGGGAGATTGCAGCCCTGCTCTCTGCACTGGAGGGAATCTGGAAAAGGGACTGTTTGACTTCAGTCCCCAACACTTTGGGCCCCAAGTAACTTCACTGAAGTCAGCTTTTTATTGTGGAAGTGTAACCCTTCTCTGTCTAGAAGTTTTAGAAGTACTGTACTCACCCTCCAAGTGCTTGACGATGCCACGGAGACTGTTGCCGTGGGCTGCGATGATGACGTTCTTGCCAGCTTTGATCTCTGGAACGATGACTTCGTTCCAGTAAGGCAGTGCGCGTGCAATGGTGTCCTTCAGGCTCTCACAAGTGGGGAGCTCGCCGGCCTTCAGGCCCTTGTAGCGCCTTGACTGGTGGGAGGAGAGTATTACACAATTAGTCACTGATATAACAGTGTGTAACTTCAAGTTAGGAACAGACACCAGGCTGTTCAAGATATATAGTCAGGGTAATAACCTAATATATTTTTTGTCACTGAAATGAAAATGTGTGCATGATTTTTCTCCATGCATTTTTTTATTCATTATGTAACATTGTGATTCAAATTCTATTGTTTTTTTTCAACCTCTCCTGCAAAGGGTTTTGACCAAGATTCTCTGGCTTGCTGGTGAAACTAACAGTTTGAACACATTGATAATTTGCAAGGTCAGCATAGATTGTTTTGACCTGTTGTGTTGTTTGTTTTAAATGTATTAAATGCGAAATTGGGTATTCTATTGTATTTCATAACAATGCATAACAATCTCATGACCAGTACAGGATTAAAGATAGATCATGATCTGACTAGATGATTCTCTCTCCAGCCTGCTCACCTCACTGATGATCTTGTGGTAGGCGTGGTCTTTGTCCATGGGTGGAGGTGGGATGTCAAAGGAGCGTCTCCAGATCTTGACCTGCTCCTCACCGTGCTTCTCAGCGGTCTCGGCCTTGTTGAGACCAGTGAGGCCACCGTAGTGACGCTCGTTCAGGCGCCAGGTGCGGTGGACGGGCAGCCACATCTGGTCGGTACCCTCCATGATGGTCCACAGGGTCTTGATGGCACGCTTGAGCACAGAGGTGTGGCACACGTCGAACTTCATGCCGGCATCCTTGATGGCCTTGGCACCACGCTTGGCCTCCTCTACGCCCTTCTCGCTCAGGTCGGCGTCAAACCAGCCGCAGAAGCGGTTCTCCTGGTTCCAGGCGCTCTCGCCGTGACGCACGATGACCAGACGGTGTGCAGCAGCCATTTCCGTTTAGTTGAGTTCCTGTACTTCCCAAATGCACAAAGCGTAGCCTTCCCCTGTGAACGTGCACCCACACACACACACTGACAAGAAGTGAGCACCCTGTGTATGAGCTTGACTCTTTTTATAGCACAATGGAATGTGGGCCTGCACCAACACCAGACAGTACTTGCCCTCCACCAATAGGACTCCCTCAAGCCTTGACGGACAGATGTCTCACACCAATGAGCAACTCCCTTTGGGTAGCTGGCGGAACATGTCCTGGCTGGGAAGGGCAAAGGTCAGGGATACAGTGAAAATAGCAACTTGACTTTTAAACTGCCAGAGGTGGAATAAAAGTGTAAAGTTCAGAGTCAGAGGCTGAAGGTCTCATTGTGAATGAGAGATTCATGCAAGAACACAACTCTGCCACTTTCACTGACAACACAGAATCTCAAAGTGAGAGAGCGAGCGGAAACTAAAGATCCAGCTTTCCCTCAACACATCCCTTCTCTCATGTGTAAAAGACAGGGGGCGCTCTTCTGAGCTATAGCTACAGCTCTCTTACTGTAAAGCGATTGACTTGAGCTGCAAAAGAGGTCAAGTGGCATTCCGCTGGGGGCAGAGCTTGTTCACAGACACTGATATTCAGGCAAGATGGTGTGTGCCACTCTATCCAGCAGTCACAGGACAGTCCAGTCAAAAGGACATGTTTGAGGACCTCTCAAATGCCAGAATACATACAGTAGGAGAGAAATGTTGATACATTTTGCAGCACAGGGCCAACTTGTATGACGCACAGCCTGATAATAACATTAAAGGGATACTTGGCAACTTTTAGAAGTATTGAGGTATCAGACATCATTAGCAAGTTCAAGTAGTGCCAGAAAGACTCTGAAAAAAATTGCATGATGCACATCCTGTGAATAATATTAAACTGGTCAAATGATCTGTGTTTCAAAATACAGCCAGTCTTGTTCTGAGTTTTGCCCAGCTGCATGACAATATCATATTTTTGCCCCAAGGAATATTCTCCCGGCTGGAGAGTTTCAATAAATTCCCTGCGGCTTGTGAAGTTTAATAAATTGATTCCAGCTGAAACAATGGCACCATCCACAGACCTAATTATTCAGCACATCAATGCAGACACACACTCACACACACACACTAAACTCTCTATCATCTATTCAGTGCACAGATATGTATCTAAATGGATCATATCCCTGTGTCTCGCACACGCAGGCCCACCCAGACACTGTGGGGAATGAAACATCTATCCCAGAATATAAAGTAAATAAACTTTGCCTGAGTCACATCAGGACATTATATCCAGTCAGTGTGGCAGTGCACCTGATAGATGACTATGGCTTCAAAGGAAATTCTATTTGCCACAGCACCAGGAAAGCCCTGATGCAGCAGAATGCTTATTTGGCATTAGGAACCTTAAGGCAATAACAAATGACTTAGTCCCACTGTCAGTCAGACTGTTTACAGAATTATTCATGTAGGGGAAGGGAAACATATAAGCTGAAGTATTATGAAAGGCAGCTGGGTGATCTAATGTTCTTGTGAGAGAGAGAGAGAGAGAGAGAGAGAGAGAGAGAGAGAGAGAGAGAGAGAGAGAGAGAGAGAGAGAATGTCTCATTGCTGAACTCCAGAGAAGTATTACACAGCAGTCAGACATAATCCTGATCCATTAGATCCCTGCAACATGAAATTCAAATAGTGCTATAAGTCAAAATCAATGGATGTATTAAGAACGTTTTAAAATAACAGCAATTGTAAAGTGTTTTACATTACAGTACATGTTATGCTGCAATGCTCAGCTATGTTGTTTTAACTAAAACAACCATTTAACAAAATAATCCCCTTCCTTTTATTATTATTATTTATTTATTTATTTATTTATTTATTTATTTTTATTCCCCTTCCTACTGTCCCAGATATCTAACTGGTGAAAAGTCTTGGTGCAGATATTTTCTCAAACATTCTTTAGGACTTACTCTTCATTAAACCAGTCACACACTGCATGGGATTAAATGAGTGTCCACAGACAATATGTGGTTGGAAACAGTGGCAGGTGCTGCTGCTCCTTAGTCTGGTAGTAATGGATATGCCAAGTCATTGTAGCGCTTGCACAGGGGTTTGCACTGGGCATTCATAGCATAGGCAGCATCAGCACCCTGCATCCCCTCCCTCTCTCTCTCTCTCTCTCTCTCTCTCTCTCTCTCTCTCTCTCTCTCTCTCTCTCTCTCTTCCTCCTCCTCTTTCCTTCTCTCTCTCCTTCCACACTATCTCTCTTTCCTCTCCACTGAGACCGGAAGTGCTGGTCAGCAACCCAAGACTGTTGACCAGTCAGACTTACAGCCACAGCAGGGTGGTGTGATGATGTTTCAAACAAGCACAGAGTCTCAATGCAACATTACAGAGACATTATACAAACTAATCCTTACACATTACATACTAGATAAGGGCCAACTTCACACAAGCCGCCACACTGGTTATAATGTAAATGTTTACATTAAACGTTATTTAACGTATCATACACTCCTGCATTCATACTGATAAACCATCCATACCTACATACAGTACAGTATGTGTGCATACAGTACATACATGCTATACATATTCTACATATTGTGAATATATAAATACATGCATAACATACATACATATGCCTATGTAGTACAATGGTATACACATGGCATACCAGTACATACACACATGCATCCAGACATACATACATGAACATGCATAGTGGTATTGTATAGTTCAGTACATCCATACATCTCTCCATACTACAAACATACTTCATGTGATATGTTTATGAATTCAGAGGTAATTACTTCAGATTAGGAAAAGAAATGATGTGGTGCTGTAGACTGCAAATGATGGGAACACTCTATTCATCTGTAATGCACCATTCTTTTGTCCATAGCACAGAAGTGTGTCACGATACAATAGGGCATTCAAGGTCTGTGCAGGATCAGCCCAAACTGACCAGCAGAGGGCGTGCTGCTACATTCTTAGAAATGCAGTGATGACATACCATCATTTTCCTATGGCACAATCATACACACACAGCCCCACATACACAGCCTCCTCTCACAGATCTTAACTCTGGCATTAATAAGTGTTAATTCCTGCAGCTATCTGTGCTCTCATGAGTCTTATTTATGTGGGAGAGGCTTCGTTTTCACAGTGACCTTGGAGACGAGGTTATTTAAGGCAACGGAGAGGCAGAGGAAAACAAATCTCTCTGGGTTGAAACTGTGCCGCTCTCTTCCCATCTTTCTCACTCTTTGTTTCTGCTCTTCTCTCTCTCTCTCTCCCTCCCTCCCGATTCTTTTCCTCTCCATATTGATCCCGCAGAGTCAGGCTTTGGAGAAGCAGGGTGGGTGGGGGAACTGAGTGTGTGTGTGTGTGTGTGTGTGTGTGTGTGTGTGAGTGAGTGTGTGCGTCAGTGCCTCCCCACCTGCTATATAAGCTGAGGCGTCTGCAGCAGTGGAGCAGAGCTGAGCAGGGCTCCGGTGGACAACCCAAGGCAGAAAAGAGACCGAGAGATAGATCAGCAACTCCTCTCCTCTCCGATCCTCCTCCTCCGTCGCCACCATGAGTTTCGACCCCTACTACTCCTCCTCTTACAAGAGATGGTACACCGAGAGCGCCCCGAGGCCCGCGCCGAGGACCCGCTCCTCCACCCGGGTGCTCTACTCCACCCACGGGAGCGCTGCTCCCCTCTCCTCCTCCTCACGCCTCCACCACCACCACTACCTGTCCCCCAGCCGCATGTCCAGCGTCGCCTCCATGGACATGGACCTGAGCCAGGCGGCCCACATCAGTAACGAGTTCCGGGTGGTGCGCACGCAGGAGAAGGCCCAGCTGCAGGAGCTCAACGACCGCTTCGCCGGCTTCATCGAGCGTGTGCACGAGCTGGAGCAGCAGAACCGGGCGCTGGAGGCCGAGCTGATGCTCCTGCGCCAGAGGCATGCCGAGCCATCCCGCCTGCGCGCCCTCTACGAACAGGAAGCCCGGCGTCTGCGTGACGCCGCCGAGGAGGCCCGACTGGAGCGTCAGGCAGCGCTGGCGGCCCGGGAGAGGGCTGAGGAGGCGCTCAATGGCCTGCAGGCTCACTACGAGCAGGAGGCGCTGGGTCGTGAGGAGGCCGAAGGAAAGCTGCTGGAGGCCAGGAAGGCCGCTGATGAAGTGGCGCTGCAGCGCGCCGAGCTGGAGAAGCAGGTGGAGACTCTGGCCGACGAGCTGGCCTTCCTCAAGCGGCTGCATGAGGGCGAAGTGAGCGAGCTGCAGGCCCAGGTGCAGTACGGCGCACAGGTGGCTGTGGAGACCGAAACCACCAGGCCCGACCTGTCCAGCGCGCTGCGTGACATCCGCGCTCAATACGAGCGGCTGGCGGCACGGAACATGCAAGCGGCCGAGGAGTGGTTCCGCGGCAAGGTGGGCTCTCTGACGGAGACGGTGGCGCAGCATAGCGATGCTGTGCGGAGCTCCAAGGATGAGGCGGGCGAGTACAGACGCCAGCTGCAGGCGCGTATCCTGGACATCGACGCCTGCCGCGGCCTCAACGAGTCACTAGAGAAGCAGCTGCACGAGATGGAAGACAAGCAGAGCGGTGAGATCGCCGCCATGCAGGTCAGTAGTGGTACTGCAGCTAGCTGCTAGCACTTAGCAGTAAGGCAGAGTTGGCTAACTTGTCATTTTGAAGATACTTTTGAATATGAATCTATTTTATATTCATTAAATCAAGTTATGTTACTTTCTCACATGAGGCATAAATGGTTTCTTGCTGTTCAATGTGCCTTTGCAGGACACAATTGGCCAACTGGAGGATGAACTTAGAGCCACTAAGGGGGAGATGGCTCGCTACCTAAAAGAGTACCAGGACCTCCTCAATGTCAAAATGGCCCTTGACATTGAGATTGCTGCATACAGGTAGGCTACAGCTCCTCTTAGCCTTCCATTGCTGTTAAACCAGAAGTTGAAATCTATGGGTTTGATCCTAGTCTGAAAACACTGTGAAATGTTTCCCAGGATACACCTGTCTTCCTGTTTCCCATGATGCACTTGTTTCTGTTTCCAGGAAACTGTTGGAAGGGGAGGAGTCACGCTTCAACGTGGGCATGGCTGGAGGCATGTCCAGCCTCTACTCCCACAGTCTGTCGGCGGGGCCTGTCTTCTCACGGCCTCTCTTCTCCAGCCTGAGCTCCGGCGCCCCCTACCTGCTCAGCTCTCGCCTCGTCAGCTCCTCCTACTCCTCCGCTGACGAGGTCATCATCGCCGCCCAGGCCGCCAAGGCCGAGGCCAGTCCCACCAAGGAAGAGGAGGGAGAGGAAGAGGAGGAAGAAGAAGAGGGAAAGGAGGAGGAAGAGGAGGTGAAGGAGGAAGAAGAAGAGAAGGAGGAGGAAGCAGAAGAAGAGGAGGACAAGGGAGAAGAGGAAGAGGAAAAAGAAGAAGAGAAAGAAGAGGGAGAGGAGGCTGAGGCTGAGGCAGAGGCTGAAGGTCAGTCTTGTCTTCATCCTGTTTATTTGTGTGTTTACTGTAGTTATTTACAAAAACATATTAAGACATATAAACACTTTACCACATACAAATTTATATTATGCGGTTGGGCATAGCTAATAACCATGTCTTGGAATAAAAAAGTACCATTTTCAGTGACAAAATGTTGCAGTCTTTGGTTCAACAACTGAAACTAACAATATGAGATATGTTCATACATTCTTCTGTCTTCCTCAGGTGGTGAAGAAGAGGAGCAAAAGGATGAAGGTGCTGGAGAAGGAGAGGAGGAGGAAGAAAAGAAAGAGGGAGAAGAAGCAGAAGAGGAGGAGGAATCTAAAGAGGCAGTAGAAGAGGGAGCTGAGGAGGCAGGAGAGGGAGAAGCCGAGGCCGAGACCGAGGCCGAGGCCAAGGAGGAGAAAGACGAGGCTGGAAAAGAGGAGGGGGAGAAAGAGGAACCCTCTAAGGAGGAGGGAGAGAAAGAAGAACCTGCAAAAGAGGAGGTGAAGGAAACCAAAGCCGAGCCCAAAGAGGAGAAAAAGGCCGAAGTGAAGGAAGAGAGCAAAGCTAAGGAGGAGAAGAAGAAAAGTGATGAGAAGGCAGAAAGCGAGACGGTGAAAGATGAAGGAGAGAAAGCCAAACCAGTCCCAAAGGAAACTGCGAAACCAGAGGAACCGAAGAAAAAAGATGAGCCAGTAAAGAAAGAGGAGAAGGAGAAGAAAGATGAGAAAGAAAAGAAAGACGACAAAGACAAGAAGGATGAACCAGCTAAGGGCAAAAAGTAAAGCACAGGGTGATAATAACTACTTTAGCCCCTTCCTCCCAGAAACCATATCTGTATACCTGACCAACCAGTTTAGAAACTACAACTAAACCTCTGCAATGTGCTTGCAAATCTGGTGCTTCCACACAATAACAATAGCCCTATTTTTCTGTGCAGTACAGTATCAAGGCACAATAAAGAACAACAGATCAGAACTGATTGTACTCATTGTGTATAGTTTTAGCCACACACTCGGCCTGTGACTATAACAAATTATTGTGTACCAGCTCTACAGAAACAGAACCTGTCTTCAGATCGCTAAACAATATGACTGCTAATGCAATAAAATCATACTGAACAAAAAAAAAGCTGTCCTGTGTCCTGGTCTTATTGTCTGTCCTTATAGTATGGATCTTAACATGAGTAATCAACATGGTTCATTTTTTGGATATCATACTTACTGGATATCAATCATACATACATACATATCATACATACTGGATATCAATCTAGATCAGATATATTTAACAGAGGGGTCTTCAGAGTTAATGCAGGGTGAGACAAATTTTCAAATAATAATAAAAAAAAAAAACAGCAAAAATGTAGCTACAAAGCAAACATGCATTTGATATTGCTCTTTGATAATAAGTACATTAATGATACAAAATACATGATACCAATGTTGCATATCAATATTGGCCAGGTTTAATAAGCTACAGTATACTGCCTACTATTTAAATTTCAGCTAACATGGGTTCCCTCCACTGTGTCAAAAAGTCAAGATGTCCTTGGCCTGTAAACCATTGAAGACCCCTGACAGATTTAATATTTATCATCTACTGATAAGCAGTGGCAATGGTCCACATAACATGCAACACATAAGACTGAATGACTAATATAAAACCAAATCTCTGTATCTTCAAATAAAATGCCCTTAGCCTCTGAGACATGCTCATGCCTACATGAATACAAACAACTTTGTTTGATGTGATAATCTCTCCATAAGAATGAAGTTGGTTATTTCATGTTCTTGTTTGACTCAAGTTTCAAACAAACCCTGACAAGTGGGGCAGTGAGATGCAGCAATCTACTGTAAGCCTTGTGCACTGGGCTATAACAATCTCTCCAGTCCTGGGAGATTTGGGGGGAAAAGTTTTACCAAAAATGGGCCAAACAGGGAAAGCTGTGGATAGTTTCAGAAAACAAACCACTTTTCTCAGAATGTACCTCACTTGGGCTGATGCTCATTCTCACCTTGGCTAACCACAAACATCTGATGACGTTCCTGGTAGCATCTCAGTCTGCCCACACAGAGGCATTTCTTTGCTAGACTTTGCTATATTTGGCAGGGCTTTGTTGGAACATTTAGTATATGTAGTTGTTAAAGTGTAAACAGAACGAGGTGTTTTGGCCATGCAGTCCTCAACAACAAGGCATGCTGTACCTGCTACACAGAGGTGGCACCGAACAAAGCATTCTGTACCTGCCACACAGAGGTGGCACCGTGTGCCTTCATCAGTATCTAGGGACATAAGATCCTAGTCTATCTCTCTCTCTCTCTCTCTCTCTCTCTCTCTCTCTCTCTCTCTGTGCTTGTGAGAGAGATTTTGTGTACATATCCACAACACACACACACACACACACACACACACACACACACACACACACACACACACACACACACACACATGCACACACCCTGTGAGTATTGTTTTGAGCTGCAGTCATCGCCTCAGGAGCCTTGTGGGTGATAGGGTTGGCACAGTGTGAAGCTGTGGTCACAAAGCAGAAATGAAAATCTGCAGAGCACCAGTCCTCAGTTTTCAGAACACTTTGCACTGGCACCAGTTAACTGAGCAGAGCAGTCAGCATAAATATTATTGTGTACTATGTGTTTCAACCACACATGAATAGAAAAGGGTCAGCGATGATTCAAGAAAACAAAAAAACTGCAAACTGCAGAAGAGAGGAAATAGAATACTCACACATTAGAGAGGTTTATTTTCTCTTTTTGCCTGATTTGTTGGTTCTGGTACTAACAGCTGATAATGTGTTGAAACACGGATCCTGTGTGGCCTACCTAGCCTACCTAAATGTGAATAGAAAAATACAGTCTGGAATTATCTTCATATTCTGACCATGAAAAGCCTTGACGATGTTAAAGCCCTTATAATTCTCACTTCTCATCTTTGACACCATGGGTCTGGCTCTTTAAGAGGAGGGCTGAGAAAAGACCCCAGTGTCCCTGCTGCTCGCCTACTCTATTTGGGATTCAGGACATACCCTGCTCTGTAGTGACAGGCACCCTGACGGGCCACTTTTGCTGTGTAATATTTGATCGAGGAGGTAGAACTGATGCTGGGCCTGCGTTTGCATCAACTATGTGTACTGTAAGCCTGTTCAAAATGACTTGAATGACCCTGTCTAATTAGCACATCGGTGTAACAACAAGCATTCCAATAATACTGTAGCCTATTAGATCCTTATATTAGACTGCTCTGGCTTAATTCACTTTTATCCGTATTAGGCATTTATTCTAAAGAATGAAAAGATGTTTTTTTTTTTCATTCTGAATGTTTCAGCCTACGCTGAAACGAACAATTGAAGGGAAACAACGTGATGATTCTTCATCCATATATGTAAATACTACACTGCAGTTATTTTTGTTTCTAGTAGATTCCTGATACAGTAGGCTACTGCGCAATGAACTCCGGTGCTTACCAATACAGTGGCAAACGATGACGTCTAAAGAGCCTGCCTGCACTGCAGAGATGCTCACCCGCTCAGCTGTTCGACAGCACGGTGATGCTAGAGGAATGACCGAATGCGTAAAATCTGCGACGCACTTGCACTGAACCTATAATGTTGAAATACTTGCCACACTGTATTTTCTACCATTGTTGACGTCTAGTTTTAAACAAATAGGCTAATGTAAAGCAACCTATGTGGGCGATTGTGGACGTGTTAGGCTACTTGAGTCTTTAGAGTAAAACGAAAGATCAAAACGTTTTTCTTTTCACAATAAAGGCATTTACACTGCAGTTGTGTTAACGGGACAGTGGTTTTCCTGGATCTGTCAGGGTCATCTGAGGACAGGGGTGCTTCCTGCCGGATCGGTGAATCAGGTTCATCTGAGGACGTTCACTATCCCTGAGCCAATCAATACAATACCACTGTAAGCACCTCTCTATTATGGTCCTTTTGTAAAAATAGAAAGTGAACATAGGTCCATCGCGCCAAATGCTTTCAAGCAACCTTGACTAGAAATAGATGCCTTTGACATTTTTAGCAACAGGACCATAAATCCTGACCTAATTCACATCATGTTGATGAAAATGGAAAGCTCTAAAATACTTAATGTCATTAATCAAATTTTCACCCCCAAACTGCCTGCTCACATTAGGCATTATGGACCAGAAATATACTAAGTGTCATCACAATTTACAGTGCATGACCATGATCTCCCCCAATATGTAGCCTAACATAAGTTAATAAAGATGTAGGCTATTATTAAACAATTATGGTAAATGTAATTATACCTCAATTACTGTAATGGTAAATTGCTAATTATGGTAATTGTAAAGGTGATGTTTAAAAGATCAACTTTTACTACCTCAATATGTATAGACAATTCTTTTATATTTGGCTTTTTGGTGTGCATGATATGTGAGGTCTATATAGTAATGAGACAGGGAATCAAAAGTACAAGAGAGAGACAGAAAGCCTTTTAATATGACATTTATTGAGCAAATGCTGCTGAGAAATTCATCATGATGACTAAAGACATGGGATTGCAAACAGTAGCACCTCATTTTATATTCAGTATTTAAATTCAAGTCCTCTCTAGGCATACAAGAATGTATGTGTGCGCATTTTGTATTATTTTCAGTTGCACTGGTTAGGTAAACATAATAGACAACAGTAAAAAGCATGTTTAAGGCTAGGAGTTTCTTAGTTGCTTTAGGTATTGTATGTGTATGGGCATGGGTTTGTCTTTCCAATGTCATTCTTTTCAGTAAATGTGTTGTGTTGTTTTCATTTTTGGCTCAGTTGTTGACCTCCTGTGAATTGTAAGGCTACTTCAGTTTTACCCCTACGGTCCCTGTTCACATTTAACCAAATAAACATTTGATTTCAAGTACTTTTTAATCACTTGCACTCTCCCATCCATACTTTCAGTACGCATGACGTGTATTCTTAATGTCATACGCACATACGCATACACACACACACTGACTCTAAATCTACCCCAAGCAAAGGGAGAATATTGCCTTCTTCCAGTACTAGCATGCAGACATCAAATACCCCCTTACCCCTCCCATGTACTGCAGAGAGAGAGAAAAAGAAAGGAGAAAAGAAATCAAAGATAGAGAGATTACTCCCACACACCCCTCTCCATCTGCAGCAAAAGCCCATTGAAAGCTCTCTTTCAACATGCATGTTTCTGAGGTTTTAGCTTGGACGCATCTTATGGCTTCTCTCTAATGCTGCTTTTGTCTTGATTTATTCTGTTTGAGTGATTAGCATGAATACATCTTTCTAATTTGTTATGATTTCTTTTGTTGTGTTAGTGTTTGTTTGTTTTGTTTAGTTTTTTTCTTGATTGCTTTATCTTCACCTTCCCTTCCTGTCCGGACGTGTGTATATGTTTGAGGGTGTTCACTCAGCCTCTGTGACTTGCTTGACAGCCTGGGTGGAGTGCTTCTCCACCTTCTTGGTAGAGACCATCTTCTCCTGCACCACCTCTTCCACCTCCTTGACTGTCTCAGTGACGGTCACTGACTTTGTCACATGTTTGGCTCCATCTTCTCCAGTAGTGATTGTCTCCACGGTTTGGGTGATGATCACCTTCTGGCCAGCATCATCTTTGAGGGGGCTCTCCTCTTCAACACCATTGGAGATGACCTCCTTATCTGCAGACTCCTTCTTCTCCTCCTCCTCCTCCTTCTTTCCTTTGTCAGCTTCCTTCTTTTCTTCTTTCTTTTCTTCCGCAGGTTCACTCTTCTTCTCTACCTTCTCAGGTGCAGCTTTGGGGGGCTCAGATTTGGGGGCTTCCTCTTTTGGGGGTTCAGCTTTCTTCTCCTCCTTCTTGGGTGGTTCAGCAGCTTTGGGTTCCTCTTTCTTAGGGCTCTCAGCTTTGGGGGTCTTTGGAGCTTCGGTCTTGGCTGGCTCAGCCTTTGGAGCTTCAGGTTTTGGGGACTCACTCTTGGGGGACTCAGGCCTGGGGGACTCACTCTTGGGGGACTCAGGCCTGGGGGACTCACTCTTAGGGGACTGGACCTTTGGGGACTCAGCTTTGGGGGATTCGCTCTTTGGGCTCTTTGGGGCCTCAGGTTTGGCAGTCTTAGCGGTCTCTGTCTTTGGAGCTTCAGCCTTGGTTGCAGGTGCTTCAGATTTCTCTTCCTTCTTCTCTTCTTTGGCAGCCTCCTTCTCAGGCTCTGCTTTGGTCTCCTTCTCGTCACCACTGTGGGAGCCCTTGTCACTCCCTGCATCAGATTTGGCTTTGTCGTCACCGGCCTCATCTTCATCCTCTTCTTCAGCCTTTTCCTCTTCCTTATCACTTCCTTCCTTCTCTCCAGCCTTCTCTTTCTCTGGAGAGGCCTTGGACTCAGCAGCCTTAGAACTCAGAACGGTTTCTTCGACTTCCTCTTCCTCCTCCTGAGCCTCATCCTCTCCTCCCTCTCCCTCATCACCCTTCTCTCCTTCTTCTTCTCCTCCCTCTTCTTCTCCTTCTCCCTCTCCTTCCTCACCTTCTTTCTCTCCCTCTTCACCACCCTCTCCTTCTTCCTCTTCATCTCCTCCCTCTTTTTCTCCACCTTCCTCTTCCTCCTCCTCAGCAGGAGCACTAGCACTGAGTTTAGCATCGGTGGCAGCCACTACCTCCTCTTCCTCTGCCTCAGCCTCTTCCTCCTTCTCATCTCCCTCTTCTTTCTCTCCCTCCTCTTCACCAGCTTCCTCACCCTCACCCTCTTCACCCTCTTCTTCACCTGCTTCGTCCTCTCCACCTTCGTCTCCTCCTCCGAGGGCAGCAGAGAGCTCATTGGCTATCTCAGCCAGGGCTTCATCCATTTCTGCTTTTTCATCCTCAACACGGGTCTCCTCGATGATCTCCTCCACAAACTTGTGTTGCACTTTCAGTTTGGGTGGCTCACTTTTGATCTTAGAGATCTTGGTGGTGATGGATTGACGGTAAGGGTAGGTGCTAAAGTGTGTCTCCTCTCCCTCTAGAAGTTTTCTGGATGATTAAGAACAGAGGTGTTTATTTTTTATTTCACACATGTAGTCATTTGGATATCATTTTTCATGTGCTTTTTATTAAAACACACACACACACACACACACCACACCACACACACACACACACACACACACACACACACACAAATACATGTAAAGGCTAATTCACATCTAATGTAAATGTAATTTACCTGTAGGCAGCAATCTCTATATCAAGGGCCATCTTGACATTGAGTAGATCTTGGTACTCGCGCAAGTGGCGAGCCATTTCCCATTTCGTACTCTTCAATTCATTGTCCAGTTGGTTGATTGTTTCCTGTGTGATAGAATGACAGTTGCTGTAATAATTAACTGAAACATTGAAGTCATAAGGTTCAGATCTAGTGAATGACACTTCCATTCTTTAAAACCTCTCACAAATAAATGGAAAAGACTAGTGTTTCCAATTATGCTTCATCCACGCATACTGAATATGCATCAGGGCGTGGTTCTACCTCATATCTGGCTCTAACCAAGACGTCACTCGTTCATCCAAAAGAACTGCAACTACAATGGAACTTTAATGGATTTCATGGAAAATGTTTAAGTATTATTTATTTTAGGGAAAAAATGAATTAATTTCCAATGAATACTGTTACATACATTTTGGTTTGAATTATAACTCTTGTATCGTCATATTATGTTTTTTGTTGTTGTTCTAATAATCTTCCCCCTAAAACGCTATTCTGACGCATTAAAGCGTTTTGCAGCTTGCTGGAGATGTATTTTATTTCAAGGGCAGCCAGTGGCATGTCTGGTATTCCTCCTTGAAGTCTGGTGGGGTGATATGGGGACGCAGCCAATCCATACACTCAGCTGCAGTTCTGACTCAGCAAGGGAAAAAAACAGGGGGGTGATTGTGTCTGCTTCGCACAGCCTCTAACCCCCCCTCCTCTCCACTTAGGCGAGTCCTTCAATTGTTCACGGGGATTACTCGTCGCTGTGTAAATGGCTAGGTCCCACATAATCTGTCCCTGCAATGCACTTGTTAGATACAGATACAAAATGCCAAAATGCGCACCTGTGTCTGTGTGTTTGTCTTACAGGCAACTGTGAAGCAGTTGCATATGAATTAGCCTACATCCTCCCATATGCAGGTGATGAAGGGGCGTGGAGGCAAAAACATAATATCATAATTCATTCATATTATGCTCTGGTTTTACCACAGCATATCGATTATGCTTTTGCCGCACACATGTTTTACAATTGAATGAAAGTCAAGATTAGTCTGTGATTATAACAGCGAGACGTGACGCACTTCGGTGTTTTTGTTATTCATATCCAAACTCAGTAAATATCACAATCATAGCCACAGAGGACTAAAATGAACAAAGAGAGTTTAGATATATTATACTTTTGTAAAATTCACCCACCTGAAGGCTGGCCAGGTCACCGTTGTGGCGGTCCTCGATGTCAGTGAGTTGTCTTTCAAGTGAATCTTTCGTGCCTCGGACGGATTCAAGTTCGATGGTCTTGGACTGGAGCTGGCGGCGGTAGTCTGCGATCTCATCCCGGGCTGATTTGATTGCATCCTTATTCTGTTCTGCAGCCTCGTTCAGCTTGGAAAACTTGCACATAAACCAGTCCTCTACCTGCTGTAGATTTTGAGTAGAGTGCCCTTCCAGCTGTGAGCGAATCTCCCGGAGTGCATCGGTGAGATCGGTCTTCTGGTAGTCCCTCTTCTCCAGACTGATCTGAGACGCTTGAACTTGGGCGAGCAGCTCATTCACCTCTTCTTCGTGGTTGTTGCGGATAAAGGCAATCTCATCCTGCAGTGACTGAACTTTTTTCTCCAACTCTGCCTTCACTAGTGTCGAGTCTGTCATGTCCTTCTTCAGCACACGGATGATGGCTTCCGTCTCCTCTCGGATACGGGCTTCCTCGTCAAAGCGGTCCCTAAGCCTCTGGATGTCTTCCTCGATGTGCTCCGTGTCCAGTTGAATCTGCGCCTTTTCATGGTGGATCTGCTCCAGCATGGTACGCAGTTCTTGCAGCTCCTGGTCGTAAACATCACCAAGTTTTGATTGCGACGCTTGCCTCTGTCGCAGTGCCTGGATCTCCGCCTCGATCTGCCTGTTCTGTTGCTCCAAGTAGTGCACCTTGTCGATGTAACCGGCGAAGCGGTCGTTGAGCCCTTGAAGTTGTTCCTTTTCGTTGGTGCGCTTGTAGTCTCCATTTAGTATTGAAGTCTGGCTGTAGTCGACACTGTCGGCGGAGCTGAGCACAGTGGAGCTGTAGGCTCGTGCAACCGGTGTTCCGACGGTCCTCTTATACGTTATTGTGGAACCGGGGCTTGCACGGGACCAGGACTGGGAACGATACCCGCTGGAGGGGGAGCCGCTGGAGCGGACGTAAGTAGTCCTGGAGTCCATCATTCTCCGACTCCCTATAGGGTCCATCGGGTAGCTCATCCGGGCAGGCGGGGGGTGAGCGTGCAGATGACGGGTACAGTGTGAGGTGGAGGCGTGTGGTGTGTTCGTGTGTGTGTAGGTGCGGGGTGTATGGCTCTCACAGCGTCAGTGGTTCTGACGACTTGCCTTTTATATCCAAGACGTAGTCGCTAACGACTACAAGCTCTGCCATGACTGGACAATTGATCCGTCCAAGTAGGAGGGACCCTTCTCAGCCCCCACTCACGTTCTGTATCAGTGGATCAGGATACCGGTCAAATACAACACGTGGGATGAGTCTGCACTGGTCCCTACCGAAAAAAAGAAAGAAAATTTGGAAAATAATCACTGATTCCAAGCATCTCAAACCAAATAAAGATGCAGATTCATTGAATCCAGCCAGTGCGAAAACATTTATTCAGTGCTGGATGTATTTTAACTTTGCTCTAAATTTCCCCCAGTCCCACAACTTATAGCCTTAGTTCTTACTGTAACAGTAACAAAGCCCAGAAAATATTATTTAAGGGTGCATTAGTCTTATTGCTAGATGTTACCAGTTATTTAATTCCATTCCTTCAATATAGTTTGAAATGCAAATGCAGAGCCGCTGCTGTTGAACTCGGAGGCTGATTGTTTTCAGCACCATGGACAGCAGCGATGCTCTCGTCTTCATTTTATCCGAGAGAACATTAACCGTTACAATTCAGATAACTGATCATTTATGTCTCTCGTTTAATAGCCAATAATCAACAGTAAATACATATACAGCTACATATACAGAATAAATGGCCAAAACAATAAAATTGAAAAGTTGTTTTAATATTTTCTTACAGTATCATAAAAGCTGTTCTGCATCTGCATGAAAGTTTTTATTTTAAAACTGTTGGCTTTGCATCATGTGTTCCTGCATTCGATGGGAAAGGGCTTGTCTTTTATTCACACTATTATTTAAGAGACCTCCTACACAGCATTTGACATTGGAGTTTTCTTTATTATTATTATTTCGAGAACCTTCAAGATTATACTACACAATCGAACAATATAATATGCAGACGATTTTAATTTGTCAAATTTAGGTTAGGCTACATCGAACACGGCATCTTAAATGTTTTGATGTCTCACAATTTTATTTAGCCTACTATGTCACAGTAATATTGATTAACATAATGCCAAAGGATATAGGAGGGCGCTGCGTCTGCTCTCAGTATGTGTGTGTCCCAGCGTGTAATTGTATTTTAGTCCGAGAGACAGAGACTGATTCTAATCATGTCTTTGAAATAAAAAGTTATCTGATCCGCAGGTCGTTTCATTACTGTCAGAGATTGGCTATTTAAATGTAGTGCTGCTGGCGAGGCCTCTCGGTATCACTGCCAGAATTATGAGGTTCTTACCGCAGTGCCGACATTTCACAGAAAATTAGAAACTGTTTTTTTAAGAAAATATATACATATATATTTTTTTTTCAGTTTTACCTGTTGTAGATTATTGTGCTCCAAACAGAATATTATTATTTTAAAAATAAACCTCAGTAAATAATGTATACTATACATATATGTTGTATTTTCGTCATTAAATGGAATATGATATTCTCCTGGCCTGTACAACTTTTTGGGCGCGCCAGAGCTCTCTCTAACCGTGCATGACGTGCACACGTGTGCCACCTAATGGTCCATCAGCGTCTCGCAGGATGGAATTCCTTACAATTATGTCCATGCAGTTTTTAGACAGCTTTAAGATAAGACACTTGGCCCACTGTACCTTGCCAGTAAAGCAATTATTTTGTCTTGCATTGCAAGTTTAGGTGTACATCGTTTGGTTGATGTTTTTATTAAATTTATACTTACTGTATATTATAATATAGTATTATATTGCTAGTTGAAATTACAGGTGGTTTCCTGATGCATTATTGCTGCCACAAAAGTATAAGTGTTAACCTTCATATTACTAGCCTGACATAGCCCGACCATAATACTGCTGTTCATCATGGATACGGATGAACATTCGTATTATGGGTGGGCTATGTCAGGCTATCATATTACAGTATATGTGTTTTGTCCACTAGGTGCAGAATGGCTTTAATCAAATTGAGAGCTCCTGTCAAAGAGAAGAGAAGACTGCTGTCAGTTCCACTGAGCTATTGCTGCTGGTGCTGCAGTGTGATGTCACTGAGGGCTCCTTGGCTGCAGATTCTGCAGGTAATGCAAGAGCATGCCCTGCAGATTAGACCCCAAGCGCCTGGAGGATTGAAAGTGCAAACGCTGGCAAAACTGCAATAAATGCATCCGTTTCCTAGCTAACCATGTTGTGGGTCCATTGAGGCAATTCAGAGCAGAAATGGAGGCAAATGGTGCTGGTCACCTTCAGAGGTCTGCAGTCGAATGTCTCCAGAAAAGCAGATTAATTTATTGCTTCCTGTGAAATTAAATTAGACATTTGCCATTAATCACCCGCCTTATTCTGTTATCCCTCAGATTATTTATTTATTTCTCCCGCTCCGTCCTCAACAGTTAGCGCCTGGCTAGCGTGCCTAATGCATTTTCAGAGATCAGCCAATTTTAGATCAGTGGTCTGAGCGGGTGCCCAAATGCATCTCATTCTCTTATTCCTTCTCTCTCTCTCTCTCTCTCTCTCTCTCTCTCTCTCTCTCTCTCTCTCAATCCCCCTCTCTCTACTGAGGAGACAATGAATTCAAAATGGAGTGAGCAGAGGAGGTCAAATGGCTCTCCTCTTCAGCCCCTTGGGAGTCAACAAAAGGATGGCCTTCTCAGCAGTAAGGGTTGAGTGTGTGTGTGTGTGTGTGTGTGTGTGTGTGTGTGTGTGTGTGTGTGTGTGTGTGTGTGTGTGTGTGTGTGTGTGTGTGTGTGTGTTTACACTACTGTGTGTTTGTGTACTGTATACTTTGTATGTGTGTGTAGACATCTTGTGTGTATGTCTATGGGTGTTTGTGACTGCTTGTGAAAACCTTGCAGTGCCCTTGAACAGTCATGCATAATTGCCTTTGAACTCCATGCCACCAGACTGCTGATGCTCCTCATGTCCTCTGCTGGCTGCCTGGCTGGCTGGCAGGATGAGAGGAGAGGAGAAGAGAGGAGAGGAGAGGAGAAAAGAGGAGAGGAGTGGAGTGGAGGAGAGGAGAGGAGTGGTGTCCAAGGCAGCTCCATGTGTAAATCAGCTGAGCAGAACAGCAGGGCCAGGCAGAACAGCAGCTCAAGGTGCTTTAGTAAGGTTGCAGTGGGTGGGGAACTGCAGATGGGAAACGTGGCCAAAGGATACAGGTCCCTCTTGTTTTGGCAGTTGTGCAGCCAACCAGCTAGACACACTCACACACCACACACAGACACACACACACACACACACACACACACACACACACACACACACACACACACACACACACAACCCTCATTTAATAGAATCAAGAATGTTTACCTTGTGTTGATTGTGTTACACCTGGTTATGTGCTGCATGTATGAGTGTATGTGAGAGAGTGTTGTTTGTAATGACTATTGCCACAGTATGCAGATGACTCCAGTGCACAGGAAATAATATCTTGCAGAGAAAAAGCATGCAGAGTATTCTAGTCAGGTTGCTGCAGGCTTCACTGGCTCCTCCTCCTCTCTGAACATATGGAAAATATCCCCACTCTGGGCCCATCAAATCTATTTTTAGCCCGGAGAGAGAGAGAGAGAGAGAGAGAGAGAGAGAGAGAGAGAGAGAGAGAGAGAGAGAGAGAGAGAGAGAGAGAGAGAGAGTATGTGTGTGTGTGTGTGTGTGTGTGTGTGTGTGTGAGAGAGAGAGAGAGAGAGAGAGAGAGAGAGAGAGAGAGAGAGAGAGAGAGAGAGAGAGAGATGCTTTTTCCCACAGACCTAGAGATGTTTTGGTGGCAGAGACTTAAGAGGCCTCCTCCACGCCCAGATTTTTCTCCTCTTTGCCTTTGATCAGCATCTTTGATCACATGTCTGTCTTTAGACAAACAGGCCCTATGCCTTATGGAAGCTCCTGGTGGAGCTCCACCCTGCACCCTACCCTATGCTGTGTGTGTGTGTGTGTGTGTGTGTGTGTGTGTGTGTGTGTGTGTGTGTGTGTGTCCGAGTAGAAGAGTGAGCACCGGGAGTCAGCACTGCTCCGCATCACTCAAGGACACACACACAGTCTCACCCCTACACAGTGTCACTCTGGAACACTTATCTAGTGCCCTCATTAAATCCCCTCCATGATGAATAACTGCTGGGCCATCTCTTAGTCAGTGCAGGCCTATACTGGAATGGGAATTAAAAGCAGGACAAGATTAAAGCGGCGGCTGCATACTAAAACACTTGTCAAGTTTACAACCTCAGTCACAGTTAAGGGACGTTTACGACGGCTATCATTCCCAGGGAGGGAAAGTATAGCAAAGCAAGCAATTGTCTAATGCTAAAATTAGAGAAAGTTATAGATGGGTAGAGGCAGTTACAGTACGCAGTAAATTGAAAAAAAAAAATCCATTTCATCAGTAAGGTATCTAGATCAGATGTAGGATATGCAGTACAGGTTATACTCTTTGATGTCAAACTGTTGGTTCCTGACATTTTAAATTTTGACATTTAAAAAAAAATGTAGGAAAAAAAGATAGACCACCTTTCAAGTGAGCAATCTTGTATTCAGTACCTCACATGTATGACCTATTTCTCAGACTTGAGAAAAGTAACATTGAGAAAGCAATGCGAGATGAATATGTGCAGCCCATTTAGGCTCTCTCTCTCTCTCTCTCTCTCTCTCTCTCTCTCTCTCTCTCTCTCTCCATAACTCAAACCCCAGGTGAGAATCTCAGTGGGATCGCCTCAGGGCCTCACAGAGCCTCCACTCCGCATATGCAACAGCATGACTCAGCAAAAAAAAAAAAAAAAAAAAAACACTGAGAAGCACGACAGACAAGCTGGTGTGATCTGAACTCCAAGGGGTTGGTTCCGTGGTTCTGTGTTCTTTTGCACGGGTTCTGTGGTAGAACCGCAGGGGGGGTCACATGAGGTGGGAGTTGTGCAGGGCGGAGGCAGATGCACCCGTTGCACCCGTGCCAGCACCCTGAATGAGACTTACGCTGCCAGCACTGCATAATTCATGAAGCCATACGGAGAGAGGGAGAGAGAGAAATGGAGGGGGGAGGAAGAGAGAGGTAAGGAGGGAGGGAAGAAGCAAAAGGTAGGAGGAAAGAACGAGGGAGAAGGGATACACCCAAGAGAGATAAGAGGGAGTGGATGGTGGGGCCCCAAGGAAAGATTTAAGCATGCATATTTTAGGTGGGGAATTTGTGATTTGAGTGTGTGTGTGTGTGTGTGTGTGTGTGTGTGTGTGTGTGTGTGTGTGTGTGTGTGTGTGTGTGTGTGTGTGTGAAGATGGGGAAGTGGGGGGTTGCTTGTGTGTGTAGGAATCTGTCACTGGATACGGGATCAATGTTGATCAATCCATCAATATGGTGGGTTGTGTGTGTGTGTGTGTGTGTCTGTGTGTGTGTCCATGCACATGCCTGTGTGAGGTGCAGTGTGTTTGATCTGCAGATCTAGCGAGAGACACTCTCTTCAATGAGAGAGAAAGATAGTGAGCGAGAGAGAGTGTGTGTCTAAGAGAAACGTCTGCAGGTTGGATGGAATGAAGGAGTTGGCAGAGAGAGATAGAGAGAGAGAGAGAGAGAGAGAGAGAGAGAGAGAGAGAGAGAGAGAGAGAGAGAGAGAGAGTGTTTTGCAGTAGGGCTGACTGGCTCATCTCTGGCCCCCCCTCTGGAGGTCCCTGGCGGTGTGGGGCGG
This sequence comes from Sardinella longiceps, assembly GCA_027497455.2. Classification (NCBI taxonomy): domain Eukaryota; kingdom Metazoa; phylum Chordata; class Actinopteri; order Clupeiformes; family Clupeidae; genus Sardinella; species Sardinella longiceps. The sequence continues at coordinate 596,480 of JAODXP020000008.1, forward strand.
TGTGGTGTGTGGTGGGTAAGGGAGGGAGGCTGGGCGTCAGCACATCCATGAGGGCACAACGGGAGCACATAAGTAGAGCTAGGCTCCATCGATCCAGCACATAAACCCCACATAACCTCACACAGCTGCTGGCACACACACACACACATACTGTACACACACAGGGTACACTACATATGACGTCACACAGCTATATCATACTGACAGTTCTGTATGGCCAAAAAACGTTTGCCAAGTAGGATTATGTATATGTGTTGTGTGTGTGTGTGTGTGTGTGTGTGTGTGTGAGAAAGAGTGGGCATGTGTGTGAATGTGTGCATAATATCTGTGTGCACTGTGTAGCGTGTGTTTATGTGTGAGTGTGTGTGTAATAGAGGGAGAGTGATTTTATATGTGTATGTGTGTATGTGTGTGTGTGTGTGTGTGTGTGTGTGTGTGTGTGGTGCATGTGTGTGTATTAGAGGGAGAGAGTTTATAGGTGTATGTGTCTTGTGTGTGTGTGTGTGTGTGTGTGTGTGTGTGTGTGTGTGTGAACTGGGACAGAGCTGCCCTGGTAAAAGAAGGATGTGTCTGCACAAACCTAGACACCAGACAGCCATAAATAACACTCAACCCCCAACACACCTGCTAGAGTCTGACCTCTACCCCTCCCTCTTTCCACCTGCACCTCTCCCTCTCCCTCCCTCTCTCTCCCTCTCTCTCTCTCTCTCTGCTGGACTGTCTGACTATCCATGATGACTCTCAGCAGTGTGTCTGGGGAGAGTGTGCAGTGACACTTTTCCATCTGTCTGTCTCAGAGCCTCAGCACCCCATTCTTCCCACTGCCAATTTAAAGGTTATGTAAGAGGTGAGTGTGTGTTTGGAGTGTATGGGTACATGTGTGTGTGTGTGTGTGTGTGTTTGTGTGTGTGTGTTTGTCTTTCTGTCAGTGTGTATGCTTGTATTTGCATGTTTGTGAGTGTGTGTGTTCATCCCTCTGTATTTGTATCTTTGTGTGTGTGTGTGTGTGTGTGTGTGTGTTTGTGTGTTGGTCCGTCTATCTCTGTGTGTTTGTATTTGTATCTTTGTGAGTGTGTGTGCCCTTCGAACAGAAGGGCCATTACTGCCAGTTACCTCAGCTCAGTTGGAGCACCCAGTGTGGTACCCCAGACTAAACACCCCAATTAATAACTCCAACATCTCATTGTCTTATCAACTCGCTCCACCGACTCTCTTCACAGAAGCCCAACTAATTACATTCAGCCTTTGTCTCCCTTGTCCTCCTCTCTCTCTCTCTCTCTCTCTCTCTCTCTCTCTCTCTCTCTCTCTCTCTCTCTCTCTCTCGCTCTCTCTGTCTATCCCAGAGGGTCCAGAGGACGTTGAGGAGAGCTGCTGGATATCAGAGGATCTGACTGAGGCTCTGTGAATGAGAGCTGGGAGTGGGAGGCTCTGAGTCATGCAGCCTGTTTCATCATCATCAAGCACCATGGGAGAGGATTGAGGAGTGAGTTTCAAACAGAGAAGGGTTAGTTCTCTCTCTCTCTCTCTCTCTCTCTCTCTCTCTCTCTCTCTCTCACACACACACACACACACACACACACACACACACACACACACACACACACACACACACACACACACACACACACACAGATACTAGTGAGATGATTAAGGTGAGGCAGGCAAGTAGGGATGATGTCATATGGAGCGTTAGAGCGGATGGATGGGAGGGAAAAGCGAAGGAGGGGTTATCCAGATTCTGCAGTTTATCTGCAATGCATCAGTAGTTCTCTCTCTTTCTCTCTCTCGCTTTCTCTCTCTCTCTCTCTCTCTCTCTCTCTCTCTCTCTCTCTCTCTCTCTCTCTCTCTCTCTCTCTAAATAATGCAAAGAGGATGCTATGCATTACAGATTGATTTGAAAACATCGAACCATGGTTAATCTAAAGATAATGGATTTGCTACCTGTTATGTATTGCACTGTACATTGAATTGTGTGTGTGTGTGTGTGTGTGTGTGTGTGTGTGTGTGTGTGTGTGTGTGTGTGTGTGTGTGTGTGTGTGGGTGGGTGTTTGTGGGTGTATGTGTGTGTGTGTGTGGCTGGGTGTTTGTGGGTGTATGTATGTGTGTGTGTGTGTGTGTGTGTGTGTGTGTGTGTGTGTGTGTGTGTGTGTGTGGCTGATGCATTCAGTGGCCCAGCAGCTCACCTTGTGTTTTACTCCTCTGGCTGGGTGGGGGCACACAGTGGTCATCTGATAACGCTCAGCCAATGAGAATAAACAATCAACTGAGGTGAGGGAAGTGTGATGAAATCGGAAACACACACACACACACACACACACACACACACACACACACACACACACACACACACACACACAATTTTATATTTACTTCAACCCGAAAATAAACTGATATCTCAATATAGAAACACTTTATGCAGGGTTTTGCTGCAGAAAGATTCATTTTTCTCCCAAGGCATCTTTTATTGCATCATGAAAAAGTGTTGCAGAGCTGATAGTCTTCTGAGCCAAAGAGAAATCTTTAAAGACAAGAAAGGCCAGTCTAAGGACAAAGGGTCTCATTTATATTCACTATCGTCCCTTTCCACTTTCACCAGACCACCTTTTTCTGTGTGCAGTGCTGCAGAACGTTGAAGCCTAATCAACTGCACTGACAGGCGATTGAGACTACTGTATGCAAAAACAGGAGTAAACATAGAAATGCTGGCAAGGCAGAAGACTCCACATCCTCTCCCAGCACCCAAAGGGAATTCAGCTGTCATTCTAATGCTGGTGCTTTGATGTGTTCCAGGCTCAGAAACACAGAGTTTTGAGGAAAATGTTTGAATATGCGATAGCATCAAGACTTTACAGTGACCTTCAAAAAATTATTCCACATCAAAATGGTCATCAAGTGCTATACCTTATATAACTTTTTGTCTCATCTACTAGTTCGTGACAGCTGATGACCTGAGGACTGAGGCGATACTGTTCCTTGTGAGAAAAATAAAAATATTTCGTGCTGTGCTGCATTTACCGTAACGTGTAATGACCGTCTCTGGACACAATGTCTGATCTGACCAAGAGTAGGCTACATGGTAGTGAAAAGTACAAATGAGTAGTGAAAGTTGTGTTTATCTCCCAGGACTGAGCAGATGCTTAGGAAACCAGTGAGGGATGTGGTTGGTCTGCAGAGGAGTTCCACTTAAAGGGACACAAGGCAACTTTTTACCACTGTTTGAAGTATCCTTTTTTTTATCAGAGATTTTGTTTTGGTACCATCTCCAAATGAATACGGATGACATTTGGTCATATAAAGGATGGATAAATGCAAGTTTTCTTCCCATCAGCCATCCAGGATATGCACTGTGTAGTAAAGGAAACCTAGTTACAGCATGACTTTGCTAATTGTTTTGCTATCAGACATCCTTAGCATGTTCTAGTAGTGCCAGAAAGACTTTTATGTAGCTAGTTCTCTAGTTTTACAGCAAAAACAGCATACTGTCCCTAGGAGAAATCTGGTGTAAATCAATCCATAGCCTTGTTGTTCCAGGTAACCAAGTGCTATCAAAGAATGAAACATTTTAATACAACACAATAGAGAACTAGCACCAAGTTAATACAGCACAGTAACTTACTTATAGTTTCATTTCACTATGTCCCATTCTGATAACATTAGTTATCAGTTAGTTATTTGATCAATGTACCATCAAAATGTCTGGTTCTTGCTTCTACAAACAGCATTCATTGACTTTGAACAACAGGGCTATAGACTGATTCACTCTAGATTTCCTTTAAGGGAGATGTCTGCAGTCTCCCCAGTACCACCCAACATTACTACACACACTCTCTCTCTCTCTCTCTCTCTCTCTCTCTCTCTCTCTCTCTCTCTCTCTCTCTCTCTCTCTCTCTGCCTCAGGGTCAGTGGGTGCAGTGTATCGAGTCTTTCTGGAAGTGCTGAGAGGCAAGGCTCTGAAGAAGTGAGAACTACTGTATGTGAAAGCATTTTTGGCTGTGTTCTCTTGGGCTTTTAGCACAAGACACAGCAATTGAGATTTGATGCATTTAGCTACGCATTGTGTCATTATTGCTATGGTACCAGTCCTTATTTTGCCAATAAATGCTTTTTATTCTATTTTACCATTTCAACAATATATTTTTCCCCATCCTATTCAGCAGACACATATTGTTTTTTATACTTCCCAGTCTAAAGCTGTTACCAGTAATTTAAAAACAGGTCTGCGAGGTGAGGATAGATCATGTTGTGTTGTTTTCTGCAGGTTTGGGCGTTATTATTGAATGTGATATCTGTAAGGTAGTTGTGGAGAATAAATGTTTTTTATGATTGCAAACTAATGTTCCACAGTCAGTATTTGTCAATGCATGGTACCACCCAGTTTTTTATGGTATTGTGTGCAGTGAGTCACGTTGAAATGAATGACATAGCCTTTTATTCATTATACATTTGCGTTCATATTGCATGCACTATTTTGTACTTCAAGTGCAGTGTGTTGTCCATTTACAAGCTGCCTTATCTCATTCAGTTCTCATTCAGTTTTATTTAGTATGAGATTATTTTTAAAATCCAAACAGTTACTGTACTGTGGTCCAGAACTCAATGACCTTATGTTAACAGCATTCCCTCTGCAACCGTCAGTATCAATCTATCAGACTGATATTGACACCTCTTAAGTCCTCCCTTGGTCTAATCAATACTTTAGCTGAATCCATACAAATAAATCAAACCTCCACTTTCTGCCACTAATGCTTGTGTCAAACGGCGGTATGTCAAATGCAGGCATTTGAAATTAAAAGGCCATGATTTAGACTGTGATCATAACTCTATGACACTTTTAATGGGATCAGCAGACCTTGTCTGATGGGATTCTTAAGTGCACACAAAGACAATTGACTGCTACTGCTTCCAGTGTCATACTGTGAGAAATGAGAGGGGTAAATGAAGGGAGAGAGAGAGAGAGAGAGAGAGAAAGAAAGAAAGAAAGAAAGAAAGAAAGAGAGATATTCTGCTCCAAAGTCTCATACTTTATCGACAGCCTCTGCCACAGTGTAGATTGCCCATGAGTGCAGGCTCTCTCTGTGGGCGGCTGTCTTCGTGTGTGTGCCTGCCTGCCCCTCCGTGTCTAGATGTCTAGCCTGTCGAGCTTTTAAAGCCCTCTCTCCCTTTCTGAGTGTGTTTCGGGGGAATTGATGACTCGCCCCAACTCACCAGCTGCCACCCTGCTGGAACTGAGGAGTGGGGAGGTTTTGTTTGTCTGCCTCTCTCCCACCCTGTCGTTCTCCCTCGCACCTCTGGGACACAAGCAGCTCGCTAGTCTTTAACAGGCTAATTAGACTTTTTCTACACGGGCCGCGTCTCTAGTGACAGCGTCATCGGTGCAGCTGAAGGGGGCTCTTCTATAGAACACCTGCAGGCAGCCATAGTCATGATGACTCAAGCCCACTTTAGGGCTGTGTGCCATGGAAACCCTTTAAGTATTCATCTCTATGAATGAGCACTCCTAGAAGTTATCACTTCTCTTCTCCAGGGTATATTGGGAGAGAGAGAGAGAGAGAGAGAGAGAGAGAGAGAGAGAGAGAGAGAGAGGGTGACAGATAGTGTGTTTGTGTGTGCGTTGTGTGTGTGTGTGTGTGTGTGTGTGAGAGAGAGAGAGAGAGAGAGAGAGAGAGGGTGACATGGAGAATTCAAGGAGAGAGGGAATGAAATAGAAACGTCTGGAGAAGTGGATGAGGTTGCTTTAAAAGGGGCTGTTAGAATAGATAGCTTGTGGTGGTGAAGCTGATGGGAGCAGGGTAAAGAGAGAAACAGCCTTAAAAAAGTAATTGGGAAAAGACAAAGGGTTTGGGAGGCATACTATTCATTCTGACTAGGGAGCGTCTGGGGTCTAATCACTTTGTTTGTTGTTTACGGAAATAATGACAGAAAGAATAAATGAAAGCGTAAATGTGTGTGTGTGTGTGTATTGGGGTGTGTGTGTGTATTTGTGAGTGTGTGTGTGTGTGAGAGAGAGAGAGAGAGAGAGAGAGAGAGAGAGAGAAAAGAGGGGGAGGAAGAGGGAGCTGGTACACCTGCAAGCCTCACTGATTTTAATTCAGTCAAGTGCTGTTATGTAACCCTGTCACGAGATTAATGAATTCCTAAGGCAAGAGGAAGACCTCTACTTTGCTCTTATGTTCTTTCTTTTCCCTGGCAGGACCGATGTACCCAAGGGACCGCTCTGGCCAATCAGAGAGCAGGGCTCGGAGGACGAATGGCATCGGTGGAAGAGTAGGTGATGCAGTAGAATGTGGGCTGTGTGATGATTAAACTATGATTTGCTGCTCCGAGCCATCTCACCGACACATAGCCAGTCAGCTCTTTCTGTGGGCGTGGCAGTAACGATGACGGTGTGTGTGTGTGTGTGTGTGTGTGTGTGTGTGTGTGTGTGTGTGTGTGTGTGTGTGTGTGTGTGTGCGTGAGAGAGAGAGAATATATGAAAAAGGGAGAGAGAAAGGAGTGTGTGTGTGTGTGTGTGTGTGCGGCTGGGAATATAAGGTACATAAAAGGCATTGACGCATTGGAGTGAATTTTTGTCGAAACAGTAAGAAAAGTTATCTATTAGTGACAATAAAAGAGAATGATGATCCCACAAAGGAGGCAGAGCCTGAAGTGCGGTCTCCAACTGTGCATTACAGTGCACTAGGGAAAACAAAGAGTGTGTGTGTGTGTGTGTGTGTGTGCGTGCGTGTGTGTGTGTGCGTGCGTGTGTGTGGGTGTGTGGGTGTGTGTGCGTGTGAGACACACTGATATAAAGAGACTGACTGACAGACAGATAGATACATCCATGCATACAATTTGAGTATGGGTCATCTGAGGACATGAGAGAATGCAAGCTTCAATTGTGTTTGCAAGTGTGTGTGTGTGTGTGTGTGTGTGTGTGTGTGCCTGATTCTGCTTTCTCCTTGTCCTTTCTCCCCGTAGGTCATGCAGGGATGCTCACCACCAGAGATGAGCCACCTAAATAAATCACCTCTCTGCTGCCACCCCCTCCACCCTTCTCTTCCTCCATCCTTGAACACCAAAGATTTGCACAGATGTTCCACGACAGACAGCTAAGAAATATCTCCTCCCTTCCCCTCCACAACCATCCAATCCCACACAGACTGTCAGGTGAGTGACACCCCCTCTCCCCCCACCCCTGCCCCCCTCCTTTGATGGTGTTACTGTAGTCAGACAGGCCAGATCATACCCAACCTCTCTCACACACACACACACACACACACACACACACACACACACACACACACACACACACACACACACACACACACACACACACACACATTGACACTGGCTTTGATGAGAGATGTGGTGGGTGTGTGGGGAGTCCACACACAGAAACCCAGGGTAGGTGAAACAGCATGTTTGGCCCTCAAACCAACTCACAGTTGTTGTTTATTTTATGCAGACTGACTCCTACCATATGTTTGCTGCCTGTCTTTTCCCTGAGTCACTCAGAGAGGGATATATTCAGGCAGGAAGGTAGCATATGTACGGGCCGGGGAGGGACGTACACAGGGCAGCTATCTGAATGCTGACTGCGTTATACTGTAAACATTCTAGCATGAAGCATAAATCAGGAGCTATGCCCTTGTTGGAGCAAAGCAGTGAGGCATGTGTCCTCAGCTCACCCGTGACTCAGGGAACGGAGAGAAGGAGAAAAGAGGAGTGGAGAGGAGAGGAGAGGAGAGGAGAGGAGAGGAGAGTGGTGGGCCCGTTGGTGCACAGGGCCGGTGGCCAGTGAAATGTGCTGCGTCTGCAGGCGCTTTGGCTGGGACGACCAGGAGAGGCCGGAGGGGGGTAATTGATAATGCCGCAGCATCTTGTTCGGTGCTGCAGAAATTTGTGTCTTCTCTTAAATTCCCTGTGTTTTGTCTGTCTGTGTCGATTGTGTGTGTGTGTGTGTGTGTGTGTGTGTGTGTGTGTGTGTGTGTGTGTGCGCGCGCGTGTGTGTGTGTGTGTTTTGAATCTAATGCATTCAGCTACTTGCTGCAGTGCCCCCTGTTGGGCACTTACACCTCGAGAGCCCAGAGAGGTGTGCTGGGGCTATACAAACACGACCCCAACCCCACCTATTTACTTTCAGCCAGCCAACCCCCATAGCACTCAGCCCCCCTGGCCCCTTTACAAGCAGCACTAACTCATTTGTGTCACGTCTGCCGGCTGAGGAAATTCAGCCAACCCCTCCTAACTCTCTCGTCACGAGTCCCCAGCCTGGTTCTTGGCATTTTTACCAGTAACTGTAACTCAGCTGCTAGCTCTGGGCACCATGCTATGCTATGCAGCTATGGCCCAGCCCAGCCTACTACGCTAGGGGGAGGGTGGCCTAAGGACCAAGGGGAGAGATGAGAGTTGGCCAGAGGTAATGAGTGGTTTGAGCGAGTTTCATGAGTCATAAGACACTTGACAGTGCCAAGCCTACTCCATCTAGCAAAGGAAGTTGCTGTGGAAAGTTGCAGGAGAGCGGTGTGGGGGTGTTGTTTGTTGAGGATGAATATGTCTATAGATGTACAGTACAAAGGGCTGTGTTTGTGAGTCTCTGTGTGTGTGTGTGTGTGTGTGTGTGTGTGTGTGTGTGTGTGTGTGTGTGTGTGTGTGTGTGTGTGTGTGTGTGTACCTTATTTTCAAAATATTTTATTGGTAACTGAATAGAAAAACTGACTATTTCTGCTTCTGCCTCTCATTATCCTGTGTCCAGAAAGAAGCCCTCCTGTCTGACAGCAAAGCCAGTGACTCACCCACAGCGGTGCGACTCTACTGTATGTGGCTGAAATATTTATCAGGTGAAAGCAAGAGGACGTTATGCATGCAAGGACTTCAATTTTTCATTGGCTTCTAAGCAGTGAAAAAGAAGTAAAGGCAGGATTGGCTGGAAGGACAAATCAGAGCAACATTTTTGACATGAAAGAGAAATCGAATAATGTTATTATTTCAGAGAGAATTATTCAGACAGTACAAGCCCCTGTGATATTACATGGATTGATGGATGCATGGATTGATGTGATTTTTGTATCTGAAATTTCCAGGAGGAAATTCATCTAATTATTATTAAGTACATGAAATATGTATATTTTTAGGATGTAACTTAAAATGTTAAGTTATACTCAAGAGTATAACTCAAGAGTATAACTTCATTATTTATTTTCTGAGGAGCAAAAACATACAAATTTTATTCTCTTACACCATTGGTTCTCAAACTGGGGTCCGCGGCACAATGCCAGAGGGTCCGTGAAAATGTTTGCTGTTATGTTATAGAGATAGAAATAATACTCAGACACATCCCTTGGGCATCAGTAGACCTACAGAAAACCACTTCTGCACTCTCATATTTTGCCATATGCAATTACATGCCTGTTTAAAACTGTTGCATCTGAAAGAACAATAGCTATTAAAAAAAAATGCGATCAAGAGGGTTCCTCGTAAAAAAATCGGCTGCATGAGGGGTCCCCGGCCCGAGAAAGTTTGAGAACCCCTGTCTTACACTACTGTACTATTGACATGTAATAAAGATTAACTTGCCTAATCTTGAATCTTAAAAAACTAACTTTTCTGACCATCTTCTTATTTCTCTGAACTGAGAGTGTACAGGGAAAATGGCCATGTTTGGAACCATATTGAAAAAACATTTGAAAGTATATATAGATAGAAATGAATTCATTACAGACTTATAATTCGTTATAGACTCATAGGGTCCCCTTGAAATGAAGGGTGTGTCAGATAACTAGTCCCACTTCTACTGTGGTAGAAGACAAGCACACACACACACACACACACACACACACACACACACACACACACACACACACACACACACACACACACACACATTCACGCTGGCTTTGAAGAGAGATGTGGTGGGTGTTTGTTTCATCTAAGAGCTCAGACAGCTTTTGCAGCTCCGACGGGAGGCCTTCCAGTGCATTCTCTTCTCACACAGAAAATTAAAACAACAACAAGCTTACAAAAAGGGAAAAGGCAGAGACAAAAACAACGAAGTAAAGTTTAGTCTCTGAGGAGAAGCGGGCCCCAGATGTGGTTAGCCTCCCTCTATCAGTAGCTCCTTTCCTCTGCACCACTTCTGCTCCTTATTTTAGCATCAAAGACTGGGTGGGAACCGCTACTGTCACACCAGAGACGGAGAGAGAGAGAGAGTTGAGTGGGGTGACTCACTCATGCATTCATTATACCAGTTGTAAGGGCAATGCATTTTGTGTATGTTTGTGTGCCTCTGCGAGTGTGTGTGCATTAGCAATTTTGCCTGTTTCCTTCTAAATTTTTGAGTGAGAACTTCTTTGTATAGTGTTATAGTGAAACATCCACACACACACACACACACACACATATATATATATATATATGTGTGTGTGTGTGTGTGTGTGTATTGTCTGTGTTGAGGAAGTGGCGTATTTAAGTGTCTCAATATAAATGAGAACTTCTGCTGGAGACAGCCTGTGTGAGTGACTGTGTGTGTGTGTGTGTGTGTGTGTGTGTGTGTGTGTGTGTGTGTGTGTGCGTGTGTGCGTGCGTGCGTGCGTGTGCGTGCGTGTGTGTGTGTGTGTGTGTGTGTGTGTGTGTGCGTGTGTGTGTGTGTTTGCAAGGTTGGCCCCTTGAGACTGCCTCCATGTCAGTCACTGGGATCAACTAAATGAATAGCTACTGTCTAGAGACTCCCAGTCAGTCGTGTGTGTCCCAGGAATGGAATGGCATGAATTCAGAGCTCTCTCACTACACCACACTGGCATGAAATATGTATAAGTGAAGCCCTACTGCTAGGCACCTGGATTCAGCATTTTCCCTATTCTCTCTGTGATGAACTACAGAGTGGAATTTGATTTCAAATCAAACAGTTACTAGCTAGGCTGCAGCTCGAGCCCTGAATGATGTAGATTAGGCTAGTAGTCTATTGTAGATAGAAACTGAACGGTCCTACATTACTAAAACATACTATAACATCATTCAACATTCATTCATCTTATTTAAAATCAGTGATATTTTTAGTTTGATTCATAAAGCAAATAGAATTTTTATTTTTAAAGAACAGTAATTCATATTGTAATGCCTTTCGGTTTGGCTGTGCAAGGTTTGGCTGTGCATTTCTGCCTCACTGTGCTTATGTGGGGTTTGTGTCGACCTCCAAATGTTACAGCATGCATGAGTACATACATGCTTTGTAAGCAGCACACACATGTACGGTATATATAGTACATGAATAATTTACAGTCTATAGGAAGAATTGATCTCAAACATGCTGAGATGTGCAGGTACAGCGGAAGGAGGAGGTCTTTCTTACAGCAGCTGCCTGTCTGTTTTCTCTGTCACTTACATGTTGCCATTTATGTTCCGTGTAAATCAGACATTCATGTTAGAAATCATGAGATGCTCATACGAAAAGACAAACAAAACCGTTTTCCTTGATTTTCACAGCATTCTGTTTAGGTTCCTTCTCATAAGGTTAAATAGCTTTCTTTTGTGCATGCATACTATACAGTAAGTCTGTATTTGAGGGAGAAAGAGAGTAACTATTTTATAGGTTCTTTCCCTGCAGCTCTCTCTCTTGTCTTTGGCACAGGTTTAGAGTGCTCTTGAATGTCCATTTCAGACGAGGCTCCTGGAATTATTGCCTGGCTAATGGAGGGGGAAGAATTAGGGGCTGTTTACCCAGACTGCCAAAGGGGAAGCCATTATTCAAAAGCTCCGACACACAGTCTAGTATTATAATACTTCCATTTAATCAGGGATCATCCTTTCTTTCTAGAAGTTTTTATGCAATCATGTCTCATGCGCTATCAGCAATGTCTGGAGAAACTGGCGATGTTTGAGATATAGGATAAACTGTGTGTGTGTGTGTGTGTGTGTGTGTGTGTGTGTGCGTGCGTGTGTGTGTGCGTGCGTGTGTGTCTGTGTGTATGTAAACATTGTGATTGAGGCAACCAACATCCCAAACTTCCGAACTTTCCCCCCTATTCCTGACATTTGTAAAATGGCCCCTGTTGCTGTACGATACCCCCTGTCACCAATTTGAAGTAACAGTCCTTGTTCTACTTCATCATCTCATGTTACTACATTTTTTTTTTACTCCCACCTCTTCCCTTGTCTTTCCTCCAGATCTTAAGGCAACGCCCAGGCTCTGCAGTACTGCAGTCTGCCTCTCGCTTTCCAAAATTTCTCACCCCTCCTCTGTTCCCCTGTCTAACTCTCTGCAGTAGAGAGAAGGGGAGGAGGGGAGGAGGAGGAAGAGGAGGAGGAGGGGTGAGAGGAGAGAAACTCGGTGACGCTCACTGCTGCACTGCACCCAAGTCACCCTGACAGATCTTTTCATTTATTATTCTTCATAACCCACTCATACAAATGTTTCCAAAGGGTCCACTGGGCCTTTTATTGACAAAGAGAGTGACGTACTCACTCCTGCTTACTAACTCAATATTCACCTCACTCACTTTCCTACTCAGTTACTCACCCACTCACTTACTCACTTTCCTCTATAGCACAGGTTCACTCCCTCATTCTCCCACTCACTTATTCACTTGCTCACTCTGTTACTTTTTCACTTATTTACTTTCTCCCTCACACCTTGTTTACCTGTTCTCTTTAGTAATCTTTTTATTCTCATTTGTTTATTCTCATTTATTCCCTCTCTCACTGAATCTCTTTTGTACTCGGTTACTTTTTAAACTAACTATTTGGAGGATTTGGAGAAAACATTTGAACAGATGACAGCTGACATTGTTCTTGTTTGTGAAGACGGAGATCCAGGAATGGGCCCTTAAAGTTTGCATCAAACTGAGAAAACAATGTCTCACACACTCCCCGTCTCACTCTTCTCTACTATCAGCTTAAATCACTCAGTCTCCTGTAATATATGATGTTCTAATCTTAGAGCCTTATCTGCTATCAGCAGTCTGATGGGGGCCCCCACACCTCAAACCTGCCCGTGTGGATGGAACAGAATCATTGAAATCTGATGAGCAACCAGGTCTGAACTGCTCCAGAGGGGGAAATTGAGCCATCAACACCCTTAGCAGAGGAGCCATTTATGGAATCTAAATTTAAATGGAGTGCTTCATCTGTCAGGGATCTTCGATTTAAGATGGTCCACTTAATACTTGCTAACAGAGGTTATTTCTGAAACATGTCTGAGCTTGTTGTGTTAATGGGGTATAACACAAGAAATGAGGCATGGAACAAAAAATATGTGAAAGAATCGGAGAGGGGTATTGACAGCTCAAATAAAACAGTTTGCAGTAGATTTGAGGATGCAGCTGTTTGTCATAGTGCACTGTGATTTGAAGCTTTGAAAAAAAATGTGACACTGATTATTTGAAAGTGACAGTTTTCTATAAGCCTTACAGGTCCATGTTACTCAGCGGAATCAATATACAGCACAGAACAGTGGTTGCATATCATAAGAGCCAGGGTGCGCTTTGCAAAGCAAACAGATTTGCTGTAATGTAATGCTTGTAGAAGACTTGCCCAGTATGCATTGATCTGGAACAGCATTAACATTGTCCTGAAGTGCTCCTCAGCCTCTCTCAGGGGGCAGCGTAACTTAACCTCGGGGCTTCAGCACATTTCCGAGCAGGACGCCGCCGGAGACACGGCAGCTCAATAATGCAGCAACGAGCATCAAAATGCACACCCACTCATCTGCATTCAGTGCAATGCAATTTGTTTGACACAGACAGGAGATTTAGGTTTTCTGATAAAATTGCTAGGGTTGCTGTAGCCTTTATCAATCTAAAGAAAAAGAGGAGCTATTTAATTACAGTGTAGAGGAACCTGGTATTCTATATGATGGATGCTGCAACTCAGGATGAAGCAATGCTCTCATCAGCAATTCCTATATGGACCAAGGGAGAGGCCGGGAGACATCGTTTTTCATCCTGGCAGGAAAGCTGGTTGTCAGGCTTTGGATCAGACAGGATGACTCTATGGTATTTTCAAAGTTCCTGCCAAGAGCATCACTGTCTGCCCCTCTGATCAGTGCTTTCTAATAAGATAAACGAAAGATCAGAGCTGGAGTTTGCTGTGAACCAGTGAAATCTATCCAAGTAGGCCTAAACAACTTAAGCTGGCTGAGTTTCTTGATGAGTTAGCCAAAACAATAGGCTACAACAGTAATAATCAACATTTGAAGGCAAATGTGATTACTATTGCTTTGATATTTGATTTTAAGAGATGATCAAACAGACAACAATGTTTTAAAGCATCTTTAAATGCTTGAAAAAGATATAGGCTAGCCTTCTGCATACAGCATCCTCTCCCTCTCAAGCTCTCTCTCTTGCTGCCACCTAGAGGCTGTAGGCTGTAGGTCAATACAAATGCTATTACCTCATCGAGTGACCATGAAGTTCTGTGTTGCATTGGTGCACCACCATCAAGACATACATTTCCTAACCAGAAGATGAAATAATTAGGTTATGGATTAATGCAAGATAGGAATTGAGCATGCTGTAGGGCCTATAGTAGCCTATTAGGCTATAGTAATGTAAAACATCCCAATCTAAAATGTAGAGTTTTTTTTAACCAAAATTAAGAAACAAAATTAAGGCTATGACCTCTCGTAACCTATATTTATGCTGTCAAAGCCCTTTGGCCAGATTTCATTGCCATCCGCCAATAAAAATAAAGAGCCACATTTCATTTTGCACAGGCACAATCTCAGACAACTTGGGGTCCTACCTCTCTCAATCACAACACGCATGGAGGAAAAGTAGCTGTACGTGCTGGTTATCAGCTGAACATTTCCACGGTTAGTAGGGAGAGTTTCTCTTTGATAGAATAAATTAGCACATGTTTTGAGTGAGCCTTATTTACTGTACATTGTAGTCTCTTTAACTCCCCTGCTAAAGTAATCTGGATTGACGACTCTGCTGCTAATGTTAACAGCTGAACGTCATGGATGATAAACTTGGTTTGGCGAGGTTTCTGACATGTCAGAAACGTTAGTCCTAAATCACTTTAGGAGTCATTTCTTCATTGAATTTGTCCATTGTTGTGGATCGGTCATGTGTAAGATATCTTAGTAAATTGTGATGTTGGTGTTGGCTCATAGCTAACGTTAGTTTACATTATAAACTGAATTCATTTAGCAGACGCTCTTAAGAGAGAGAGAGTTTTTGCTAACTGCCAATTACATAATTTTGCACTGAAATCGTATGGCCAAGCAACGGGTTTAACGCTATTTACCTTGGTGGATTCATGTTGTCCAGCCATAATCATCAATAAACATGCAAAGATGACTTATGCTGTCTGTTGGTACTTGAGAGTATGCTAACAGATGATGAGGCTTCAGTAACTTTTACACTTCTGTCATGGCTACCCTGTGCTTTTAGTTAAGTAGCCTACACATTACGCCGCCTAGGCTATGGTAAAACATGTCAACTAACGTTATCTTAATGAATCTCCTTTGCACTTTGAAATAAAGACGACAATGGGGCGGTCCTCAAAGGATAAACGAGACATATACTACAGACAGGCGAAAGAGGAAGGCTGGCGTGCAAGAAGTGCTTTCAAACTGCTGCAGTTGGATGAGGAGTATAATCTTTTTGAAGGTAACGTTAAGAAGGGAAAGCTAAGAAATGGGATGTGTCTGTTCAGCACTGTGCAGAATTCTAATGGGTTATATGTTCCTCAGGAGTGAACCGTGCTGTGGACCTGTGTGCTGCCCCAGGGAGCTGGAGTCAAGTGCTTGCACGTAAACTCAGGTGGGCTCATCATTTATGTCTTTGAGAATCCTCAAATGCGATTTCATAATGCACAGATGCATAAGTACATAATGCACAGATGCACGAGTGCATGAGATGTGCAATGCATTCAGTGCCATGTCCCTCAAGCCCAGGTGTTTTCCGTTCTTTTGTTGTTGTATCAGAGTTTTTTTGTATAATGTCTTTTGTACAGTTGTAAAAACCCAGACATAAACAAAAACACAAAAAACATTTGGCCATTTTTCCAACAAGTGCCTACCAACATTGTTTTTTAATAAACATTCTCAACATGCAGTGGTGGTCCAACAATGCACAGCAACAAATCAGTCACAACTGAATGGCAGCTAGTCACCAGCAGTCCAAAATTGAGGCAGGGTACAGAAATGGTCCTTTTGGCTAAATTGGCAATTGAATTCAAATCTCTGTGCTATCTGATGTTACGTATATATTCTAACCTGTCGATGTTTTAGTAGCTGTTTCTAAGTTCCAGATTTTCATATGAAGGAGGGCACAACCATTCCTCATGTTCATTATAGCTTTTTGATAAAAAAAAAAAAAAGACTGCACACTCTTGCTCCTTTTTAGATTTATTTTGAGACACTGGCTTGAAGTTTTACAATGAAAATAGCAGGTACAGCAAGAGCAGCACAGTGTCAGGATAAGTTAAAATCCATACATTTAGGCTCGAGTAAAAGTGATAAAATACGAATGTCTCATTTAGAAGTCTAGCAATCAATGTAACAAGAGACTTCATTGTTTTTGTGTTCTAGTTTGTGTATGTTGCCTTGGTTGACCTGTCACATGTTTGAGCTGTCGGAGAAAGTCGGTGTGTGAAACGGGAGTTTTAGAGTTTCTATGAGTTGGTAGTGAAAGGACTTTAAGGGTAGATTAATAGATTGAAGGCTCTGCCAGTGATGATCTAACACTCATTTTTTGATTCCCTTGTTCAGACATTGCATGTCAGTTTTCCATGCCAAGCTGGGGTGGCATGGTCTAGAGTAGAGCTGCTGGCAAAACCAGAGGATGGTCACCCCATCTGACACATCCTCACCTAAAGTGGTCTTGCCATCCATTGTTTAAGTCTGCATAATCAGTTCTATGAATGATTACCACCTGCAATTACTTTGATGCATGAAGGGTTGAGTGAGTGTGAAAGGGTTGAGTGAGTGTGACTGTGAGTACTGTGTTTGCCATGTGAAGTTGACCTTATGTCTGTGTGGTGTTTCAGGACCAAGGAGAAGAAGGATGATGTCAAGATTGTTGCAGTGGACCTCCAGGCCATGGCACCTCTCCCAGGGGTTACACAGATTCAAGGAGACATCACTAAGGTGCATAAAACTTTTCAGAATCGTATTTATCCAAGATTGAATTTATGATAGACTTGTTCCAAATATTTTACCTGAAAGAGAACTTGCACCTGCTATTAACTGATTGGCTCATAGGGTGTCTGTTTAATGGACTCCACCCTTTCCATTAATTCCATATATTACGACACCTCAGTGGATGTTTTCTGTTACTTCCAATATACCATTTAAATTAAAGTTTCTAATGAACTCTCTAATCAAAGTCCAGTGTGATTATGAGAAGTTTGAAGATGAGTCTTGTTTATGGTTTAATAATAGAAATTTATAGCACCTAGCGTATGCCTGATAGACCACCATTATGAGCTATTTGCAAGAATAAAGCAGTCCTCTTCAGCATCCACAAACTTATAAAAAAATCTGCTCCCAGACGAACATTCAAAAGTCTGCAAATGTTGCAACATACTTCTGGTCCACTTCCGAGCAGATTTCTCCTGTAAACCGCTAGTGCCACTGTATATCTCTAGGCTCCTTTGAAATTGTGTTGATGTGTTATAGATATATAACATATGTGTTATAGATCTAGGCTCCGTCGATATTGTTGTGTTTATGTGTTCCTTCAAGAGGCCCCCTACTAAGCAGCATCCGCTGTATGTTTGTTATTGTAGTTATCCACAGCTGAGGAGATAATCAAGCATTTTGAGGGCCAGTCTGCTGATCTAGTAGTGTGTGATGGAGCACCTGATGGTAAGAGATGGCATACACTGCCTACTTTAACACCATGGTCCTGAATTTGTTATTAGACTCTAAGTTATTAAAATAAGACACCTGAATTTTGCATGCAATCTAATATGACTCAGAATGAAGGCTCTTTTTTGCTATAATGATCATGAGATGGACGTGAGCCTACAAAAAACACTATTTTGTCTTTGTGGTCTTATTTCATACCAGTGACCATACAAGTAAATAGAGAAAACATTTAGACAGCTAGAACCGGGCTGTCTTACCTGTAGCCTGGTTTGAATCCCAACTGTCACCATTGTGCCCTTGAGCAAAGCACTTAGATCTTCAAGGGCAGACTGGTCCTGAAGTATTTAATAATTGAGAAATGTAAGTCACTTTGGATAAAAGCTACCTCTAAATGCATATTCAACTACAGATTCCACCAATCTAAACAGATGTTTCTGTTGAATGTTATGCTAAAGGAGAAATCTGGTGTGAAATGATCTTGGAATGTATTGTGTAACAAATGCCAGCTAGCCTAGTTGTGCTTGTTGAACGTTAATAAACTTCCCTCCACATATCTCGATATCTCAAGATCCTGTAAGTCATTCGTGCTCGACTACCTGGACTTTTGGAAACTTAAAATGCATCAGATTAGTGTAGTTTTGCTCTCCAATGAACACTTGAGCTTGTTATCATGTTGCAAAATACCCCAGGTTAATTTCACACCAGATTTCTCCCCTAAATGCTTTTTTCCATCACTGGTTATACCGATGAAAGCATACATCACCTATGTGCTCTCTGTCCACAGTGACTGGCCTCCATGATGTGGACGAATACATCCAGGCTCAGCTTCTGCTTGCAGTGAGTACTTCCTGTTTGGTAGAACATGACATGACAAAGGAAATATTATATTGTTCTTGTTATTGTAAGCATCTCCATGCAACTCATTGGCTCATCTGGGGTTTAATCACACAAAAATGTTTGCATTTTAAAATGCATTTTAATGACATGGCATAAACACTTCTATAATATATATACTTCTAGGCTATAATAAGTTTTGCATGTCATTTTGGTGTCCAGCTCACTCACTAAACAATGTAACCCTTTTTGGTTGATATGTGTTACATTTGTGGCAAGATTTTTTATTTTCGTAGTTATTGTTACAACAAGTAATGATACCAAGACACTACAAATTAAAATGCTAAAACTAAGAGACTATTAAGGAACAGTAACGTTCAATGATGTAACATTGTGCACAAATTACATGGTAAGTAAAATGTAGGTTGTGGAATGGAACTTTTGAGGTTTAAAGTGAAAGCAGAACTCGCTGTACCTGTATGTGGAAAGTCTGATGCTAATTTTGTTGAGCAATCTGCGTGGGTGTGAGGATGTTACTGGTGTGGTTAATCTTAGTTGTATTTTGCTCAGGCTCTCAACATCACCACACATGTTCTCAAGAAGGGTGGAACATTTGTTGCAAAGGTGAGATGATCTAGGTATTACAGAGTGCATGCACTATGATTTGGGTGTAATCCCAGTTTTACATATCAGTGTTGTATGTATAAAAAAAAACTACCTGCATGGTCCATTTTTAAGCACTTGAATATTTTTCTAATTATTACTATAAGTAGTTCAGCGGGGAGAAAATATTTGACATTGCTGCCATTTTTAGATTTTCCGGGGGAAGGACATAACCCTGCTGTACTCCCAGCTGAGGATCTTCTTTGCTAGGGTCACCTGTGCCAAGCCTCGCAGCAGCCGCAACTCTAGCATAGGTGAGTCAGAGACCACACTCTACCAGCAGAGGGAGCCGCTACATATTGACACAGAAAAGGATCAAAAGTATTATGAATGGTTCAGTCATATACTGTTGGTGTAGAATTTCTTTGAGTTTGCATTAATGTGAGTATTTATTTTTTGTTGTTTAATGTCATAAGCTACATACAGTATAGCTTTTTGGAATGTGGTCATTTCCACTGTGAAAACAATTTCCACTGGCTTTAGGTTCACATGTTCCTGTGTGAGTGCAGTTTCCTATGGTGGAATTCTGAGTGGTTGACTGTTTGACACATTTCTATCTGTTTTCTCCTCTCTGTAGAGGCGTTTGTGGTCTGCCGAAACTACTCCCCGCCCGAGGGCTACGTCCCTAACATGGCCAATCCTCTCTTGGACCAATCGTATGGTAAAAGGGACTTTTGGATATTTCATCATTTCATTTCCATTTTACATGGCCTTGATTCAGTCATGATTGTGTGTGTGTGTGTGTGTGTGTGTGTGTGTGTGTGTGTGTGTGTGTGTGTGATTGCCTATAAGGTTTCAAAGTGTGTTTTGATAATATCTGCTGATATATCAATGGTCTGTGTTTGTCTTTGCATCAGATGTAGACTTTAATCAGCTTGAGGGCCCAAACCGGATCATCGTTCCCTTCCTGGCCTGTGGAGACCTGAGTGGTTTTGATTCAGATCGCACCTACCCTTTGCAGGTACTGAAGTGGCCCAGCACTCACCAGTGCAACTACTTGTAAGGTACAGAAGTAGCCAGTGGTGGAAATGAGGCCAAAGAACAAGACATTTCAAAGAGAAACCCCAAAACCACAATGAAGTGTAAATAACAGTGTTTCTCTATAAGGTCTATTTCTGTCTCTGTGGTTGTCTAAGTCTATCTTGTCTCTGTCACAGCTGGATTCTGGTAAAGAGTATAGCTACACGCCTCCAACCCAGCCCCCCATCCACCCGCCCTATGAGCAGGCCTGTTTCATGCGTAAGAACAACCTGCTGGCCACAGAGGAGGCTCCAGCAGCGTCTCTGGATCAGGCTCTCTCTACTATGCAACTGTCAGCCAATGAGGGGGCAGATCAACAACCATCAACGTCACATGACCAGAGCGGAAGTCATGGCACTAGTGCCACCGAAGTCAAATCTGATTGAAAATTAGTTGTGCCATCTCTGAAACACAGTCACTAATTCATGTTAATATGTCTCAGTTTTAAACCCTTAAAACATTTTAATGTATTTTACAGTAATTATTTGTTTTCATTTGCAGAATAAAGTATCATAAAGTGGTGAATTTAACTATTATACTGTGGTTGTTACATTTTTAAAAAAAAAAAATTATTGTTAAAATCTGACTTCATAAAGTTCTTACTCCTACCACATATCTTTCTCAACCACTCACTAAACTAGCTGACTGTAATTAGCACCCTTCTTTGTCCTGTGATCAGTTGCAAAGATAAAACCACTACATTGTACAACTTCATTTTCTGAAACCAAATCCTTACAACTCATGTACTGTATGATGAAATACAAATGTAATCATTCCAAACTAAGGTGACCAAACCTCTTGGATCAAAATCAGAGACATATCACATAATTTTTCCATTTCAAAAACATCATAAAAATAAATAATGTTTTACCTGCTAAATGGGAACAAAGTGGGTTTTGCCATTTTACCGGGGACAGACCACCCTTATCAAGGCTGTCTGGTCACCCTAGTTTAATCTCTGTCCTGGTTAGCAGGTAGGAACCACCTCATAATAACACATAAACTATTAACAGCATGGAATTGTGCACTGCATTGTTACTGCTAAGCTTATTGAAGAGAACCATCAATTGAGATCTTTGACACAGGACAACCAGCAAATAGGAGATACCATGTGGCCAACATTGTACAACGTACAAAACATTTTTTTTCCCCTTAAACTCAAGGTATTTTGCATAGGTGTTTTTAACTCTTTTGTTAAGTCTATGAGCATGAGACCCGGTCTGAAAGTAAAGTGTCAATATTAGTTTCCTGTTTCACAGATGGGCAACAAACCGTATCTCCTGACCTGCATACTAATGTTCTACTACTATAATCAGGCATCACGTGGAAACAGGCAGCATTGCTGTGGTGCAATGTGGTTTTTGTAATCTAATATTTTCTTAGGTCATCAAGAGACTTTTTAGTCCTATTTGGCCTATTTGAGGGTAACCACCTTCTGTTCTTGTCCTCAGTTGGCAAAAGATGTGGTCTTTTCACAGGCAGTTATCTATTTTTTAGCCTGTTAAGTGTTTGAAATGAGCCAATTCACTTTCTTTCAGCCTGCAGATTTAGATCATACCTCATTTTTACTGGCCTCAACTATAATTGCAAAGATGACTGTTGTTCAGAGTGCTTTAAAAATGTTGTGTGGTGTGTGGTTATGTTCATGTGTGATGCACATAAGACATGACCTTTTTTTTATTAAACCTAAACTTTACCTCCTTTCTTACCTAAATTCTTTGAGACTCCTAGAGTGACTGTGGATAAGGATGCCTACAAATCCAGGGGTAGGGGTAAAATTTATTTTCTATTACATTGATCTACATTGCATGCAGACATTTGTAAAACCACATCATACATGCAGTCTCAGTTCAGCAGAACAGTTCAGTTCTAACTTTTCAGGTAGTTAACATCTCTTGAAACGAGACCGAGAGGTACCACAATTTTCCATCACATCAACAGGATGTGTTCTTGTGTTTGTGTGTGTGTGTGTGTGTGTGTGTCCTCATGACACACTGCTTGCCTGTCATACAAGAGAGCGTCGCTAGAAGTGAAGTGTTTTCAGTGTAGTTAACCGATTCAGCTGTTTTAAGGAAGAAAGAGCTCTGGTGTCTAGTCTTGGCCACATCTAAGAATAGATACACTCTAATTTTCATCTTCAGTTCAAATTCATTTGTTTAACCCCTACAGTATCTGTTTCCACTGACACTGCAACTTGCTAGTTTGATGTGAGGTGACTTCTAACTCTCGATAGTGTCATTGTTTTACTCATTTATATCCACTAACTTGCCAACAGCCACAACAGAGGGGTGGAGGTCATGCCTCCTTATTCTGAATTCTCCATCAGGTAGGAAATGGGAACACAATCTAAGTTTTGCTTTGCTGACTAAGGAGATGTGTGCACTATCTACATTGAGGTTCCTTTGTAGTTGCATGTCTGATTATGATTTCTCGAGGATGGACCGTATTTTTGATAGCCTACATGTTTTAAAGATTTAAATTTGAAATAGTGTTGTCTCATTTGTCTTTCATTGTTTTGCTAATAACTGTTCTTGACGTAAGTATTACAGTAGTACATAGTTCATTTTGTTTGCGTTTTTTTTTTTTTAAGGTAGATTTCTCCAAAATGTTATGTCAGTCTTTAAGATGTATCTTTTTTGAAGAGTATATGCTTTGCTGACTCTGCTTTGTCTACATTATACTGTACATTTATTCAATATTTTGGTTTCATGGTCATGGTAGGTGCTTGACAGTAATTATCTTTAGAGCACCTAGCCTACTATACACAATGGAAAAAGTTCAAAAACAGCATTTGTTGATCAAAAATGTATTCTTCTGTGGGCTAGCGATTTTCATACATATATGATACAGCATTTAATATTACATCCTTTAATAATGTAATATTAGCAAACGGGACTAAATTTGGACAATCTGAAACATGTGTGAATGGTGAATGGTGAATCAAATTTATACTTCAAGTGGAAGTTAGACATTTGACGGCTGAACTTATTTAGCAAAAGAAGTAAACTACCCCAGGTTTACCTCAAACTTGATCAGCCTACCAACTTGATTTTCAGAATCAACAGCCAAGGCTGTTAAGCTTCTGCAGATATATCTCATATTGTAACAAACTGTAGTCAAAAATACTTTTACCATAAGTTTACCAATCAATTTGCACAATATTCCACTATAAACAATTTCCATTCATTCGAACACGTGTATGCTAAAGTAGGCCTATATGAAGTTTTTTTTTTTTACTTCAGACAGCGCTTGGTGACCTCAAACAGGGCTCTAAATTGATTAACACTGAATTTCTCTTGTACACAAATAACTCAAATATCAACTCTAAATATTATTTAAAGATAAATAACTTGCCACTTGTGCTGATATGTGTCAGCTACTCTCTTTAACAAATGCATTCTGTAAGAGGTGTTGGTGACTAGTTGACATGAATGACTTGAACACAATGAAAATTGAACACTAATTTTCTGTTTATTTAGATTCTGGTACTACTGATGTCTAGCAAGCAATTAAGAATAGAAAAGCTCTCATTTAAATAAACAATTTGCCAACTATGTTCTTATCCAACCTTAGAAGTCTCCAGCAGATGTTATCATGAACCATCTTATCTACTGGGGTGTTGTGTGTAAGTCAAATTCTGACATAGAATTCTATTTTGTTTTATGTTGGGAATAGTCTCTTGATTTTTTCAAAAACCCTCTCTTTTGTTTTAGTTGCTGTCCAATTGCCTTTGACAGTATCAGGTAAATCCATTTTTTATGGTGTTAAGTGTGATGTATCAACTTCTTTCTGTTTGCCTAAATGTGAACAACTGTGGACAGTGTTCTTTCCTATACCCCTACCCCCACAAATGCCAGGCTTGGATGTCATAACAAATCTGTAGACATTTTTTTAAGCAAAACTAGGTTTCTTATTCTTGACTTCATATCAACATCTACTGGATATCATTATACTTCGATTTAACTTTACTCTGTCTTTCTTCCTCAGATTTAAGTAAACCACAGGTCTCTGCTCACCTGACCGTCATAACAGTGAAGGACCAGGTTGTGCTGAGGTGTGACATACCAAAACAATATACTCAGTGCCACTTTAATTCCAGTTCCCAAAGACATCCCATAGGGACAGTGCAGGCCAACAAAGAATGTACAGTGACTGTGGCTGGAACCTTACTGCTGGAACCCAATGCTGGCTTCAAAACACACACACATGTGTCATGTGGTTACACTTGGGATAAGACAACAATATATAGTGAAAATATTACGCTCTTGGTATTCAATTTTGGTGAGTGTTTTTTTCTGTATCTTTAATACATAAGAGATGCTTGACCAAGCTTGATCAAAAATACCTTTATGTAGCCACATATAAATGAAGAAATACTCAGTGTATGTAGTATTCAATTGTATTTTCAAGCAGTTATGCCCAGTGTTTTTTTTTTTTTTGTTTGTTTTTTTCATTATTTAATGAAGAGTAAAACAAATTGCCATCCCATATTTCTCTAACAGATCTGCCAATGAAATACACAATCATTGCATTGGTTGTGTTTGGACTCATCTCCATTGTCACTTTGGTGATCTTTGCTTGGGGCTGCTACCTGCTCATCACTCCAAGTACGACCGTACATACTGTACATACTCATCCATCACATACTTATTGTATACAGTACATATCTCCAATCTTTAGAAATATAGGCTGAGTTACAACTAATGGAGAAAAAAGTATTTAACGTTTTAACTTCAGTTCATTTTATATTTAGCCGATTTAAATGGTATTAAGAAATCTACATAATAAGAATTAAAAGCATTAAAAAGTCATTTTAACTTTTTTGAACATACTGTATTTGAAGAGTTCAGATGCAAAAGCCATTGCAATTATTTTATAGAAATATGTTTATAAAATTTCCATAAACTGTATTATCACTCTCAAATCAAATTTGAATTCTTGAATTTTGAATATTTCGGAAAATGGATTTAAAGCCTTTTCAATCTGAACTCCTCATTTGTAGACAGCCAAGGCTATTGGGATACAAAAATACATTTCACTAAAATAGTGTGGGGTATTTTCTTATACTTATATTTTTGTTATGATAGACATAACCTGACCTAGGGTAGCCTGACAAGCCAGACTATAACATAAAATCTATAGTCTGAACACGACTTATAGACCCTGCCTCAACCAATCAGCGTAACTAATAAGCCGATTCATAAAACAGTAATCCAGTGACTCCCTATCCAGACAGAATGTTGTGATTGGCTAAACACCACAATGTCTGAATACAACCTAGCGTTGTGATTGGATAGACACCACTGATGTCTGAGTACAACATATGGCTCGCTGTGAGCACATTCAATTTGCTACCACTTGACTAGATCTATAGGCTAGACCAAGGGTACAATACAGTCACCCTATCCCTCCACACACGATGATTCATTGTATTTTGATGACATTTACTGTACAACACCTGCCCAACACACTGTACATCCACACACACACCCTCATATAGGCCTACACACCCTCATGTTCCTGACTCACTGCTTTTACATTCTACACCTTACAACATTCCCTTGACCTTACATACATCACTCATATATCAAAGGTCTTGGGTCTCTAAAGACAAACCAATACCATGTACTAATCAGAGGTGCTTTCCCCGTTCACATATCAGTTGGTAGTCAATGAGCAATTACATTTCAACCAACAATGTTGGTTTAGGGAAACAGACACCTGGATGGCTCCTTTACCTCTTCTTTCTTAAAGTCTTCAATGTTTATTTACATTTGTGGATTTATTTTGCCAAATCTGTCTGATCTTTAGCCTATTGGTACATTTACAAACAAACAAACAAACTCAACTGTATGACGCTCTGAGGCACTGAGTGAAAAAGCTACAATAGGCATTACTTCTATTATGTCTAGTCCAGGCCTGGGCAAACTAAGGCCCGGGGCCATATGTGGCCCGCTGAGCTATTTAATCCGGCCCGTGGAGCCTTCCCAAAGTAGAATAATTTATCTTTTAGCCAAAGAGACTTTATAGGCCTAAATTATCAAATGTGCTGCAGTCATGAAATACAAATTCCCCTTTTTAACCCTGCATGTTAACATGTCCTCTGAAGAAAGTGAGGCTACTGGTTTGAGACTGGTTGACGGTTAACACCCGGCCCATTAGTGAAAATCTAAACGTCAATGTGGCCCTTCGACCAAAATAATTGCCCACCCCTGGTCTAGTCTTTGGATAACATTATCCCTTATCTTATTATTAATGTATGATTCACCCTTAGAAGTGCACTGATACTCTGTCGACTCACCTCCTCAACAGTGCCATCTTAAAACACACACACACACACACACAAACACCACATCTTTTCAATGAAATTACTTTTAACCCAAACGTTTTGTCGCTCCACTATCTATTTTCTGATCAATTTTTAAAAATTATTTTCATATCTTACAGTAAATGGAGCATGTCCGCGGCTCCCAAAAAGGTCAGTGGAACTATCATGTCTGGAGTTTTGTTTATATATTTATTGTATATTTTTTACGTACATAGCCACTTAAACTAGACCTCTCTGAACCTTTTGGTTTGTGCTCCTGCAGTGATCAAATTCAACCAACTGACTTGGATCAGCAAAGCGGTATGTACCTGTTTTATGTAATCTATTACACTGTAACAAAAGAGTGAATACATCATTCAGGAATAGTTTCATTTGGATACTATTAATCTGTTCTTGTTCTCACCAGAAGCTGGCAGAATTACAGTAGTAGGCCTCACTGAAAGTCATCGCCTCGATATTGAAAATGAGGTGAGAGAATTAGGTCTTAAATGATTTGCTGTTAAATACATACACATACATACCAATATTGACTCTAAGCCCCCTCATACTTACAGCACACTGCCCCCTCACCCTTCATACAGACACTCATACACAAACACACACACACACACAACACACCTACACTATTACTCCTGTCATTATCATCTCCCTTGCCTCCTTCGTAAGCCCCCAACACAAAACACACAGAAAGATCTCTTGACCCTTGAAAATGTACGCACCACAATGCCCCACCACCACCATTTCCATCTCCATTCCGTAATATGCCACACACACACACACACACACACACACACAAACACACACCAAGCCTCTAACTTACATTCACCCCACTGCCCACCGCACCCCACTACCCCATAACCAAACCTCTCCCTACATACAATAGAGAACACCATTACTATGCCCTTTTCCCACATGCAACAGCACATTGTGCCATATCTCCCCTGTCGTCCCCCACCATGACCCCTTGCAGTTGGGTTGGCACCCTACTGCACTTCTGTACTTCGCACATGTAGGTTAACAGCAAACACAATTTCACTGCGTTTTTTCACACTAGTAGTCATATGCATGTGACAAATACAATCTCCTTGATTACGAAAATAATTTACAAAAATGTGTTTTTTGATAACAGGAGCCTGAGGATGATCTGTGCTACGCAACAGTGAGACACCCTAGCACTGCAAGAAGATCACCACAAGTGATCCGCTTTGAGCAGGGCACAGAGTATGCTTCGGTGATCATCAACTGAAGCACATGCTGGAGAGATTGGTTATTTCATTCTTACATATTATTTATTTCTTATTAAGTCTTTTGAGATAACTCATATTTTGTCATCATGAATGTTCTGAGTATTGTTATACTACATGACATGTCCACTACCTTAAACTGCTCAAATAAAATAAATATATGATAATATTTAGCAGTTACTGAGCACAAACTTGTCTCTGATATTGTCTTTTGCTTTAAACCTAGTAATCTCTACCTAAAAGATACATAAAAACCTCTGAACACTTTCCAGAGTCTTGACACTGCTAGTGTAAAAAAAATGCTAATTGGTGTTTGATGGAAAGCCAACAATTTCATGTTATATGCATAGGTTTTCTTCTACCCTCCACTTTTTTGTTATAATGTTTTATGTTTTAATGTTTAGGGCTAAAATTTGATTAGGTGGCCATTGACTTTAACCTGGTCATGGTCCACACACACACTACCACACTACATAACATAGTAGGCCTACACATTACCACACGCTACAACACAATAGGTTGTGAAAGTCAAGGATGGGATGCTGGATGAAATGGACAAGTAGCAGATAGGCTTCTGTATCCTGAAGACCCACCTTAGTTGATTCGTGACAGGGAACTGACAGTAGCCTTGTCTAGTGGAGGTGTAGAGGGCGAGCTACGGTGATTTTGCTGTCTTTTTTTGGATACCTGGTAGGCGAAACGTTATTTGATTCATTCATGTCATTAAAGATCACGACATCATGGAGGTCGAGTTAAATTCATCAAGGTAATTTTCCACAACCATGTAATCCATCAACTACATTCTGTAACTTTGACTCAATACTGGCCTGTAGGCTAGGCTTTGTAGGCTATTAAACAATACACTTTGATGTGGCTCCTAGACTAGCTACTCCTTGCGCTGTGGGAAATTTTGAGAGAGCCATGTGTGCGTCACTGTGGTTCGGCGGAGAAGACGCGGAGCGCCGATGTCCATAAAGTTGAATACCGCATGCAATTGTTTTTTTTTTTGGAAACCTATGTAAACAATAGCATAGTAACTAACAGGATATAGGTGTTATGAAAGTTTAAATTTCCAGCTTAGCGATGTTTTCGAGTTCCTACTTCTTCACCACACACACACACACACACACACACACACACACACACACACACACACAGGATATACAGCTATAGCCCTCATACTGATGAAAAAGGAAGTCATTAGCATGTTTCAGGTAGAATTCCTGAAAGATTTTGCTACACAACTGAATTATTGATACATTGCCCCTGAAGCCTTCATTTGAGGATATAATAATAATCCACAGAAAGCCTCTCAAGATCTTGCATGTCATACAATCACACCAGTGCATTCATACTATATGAAAAACCAGATGGGAACCTTGCATTATTCATTAATTTTAATAGTAAAATTATTGAATCCTACATCTTCATTATGTTTGCAACATCAAACACATGGCTATAGCCTATACTATGGACATACATTAGTGAGGGACAGACAAGGACATGAGTAGCTTTAGTTTTTTTTTACTAGCCTTATCCCGAGCAGAGGCAATTACAGCCAGTCCAATGTAATGTGCAATATATCAACCTCATGGGGATGCATTCAATCCCTATGTGCACCTTTATGACGTAGACCTAAAACACCAAGCCTATTTGTCTTATTGTTTTTGGCCTGGAGGTGCCATTAATTGATCTTGAATGTATTATACTTTGTCATCTATTGAATCTGTAACTTGCAACACTCAACTAGTGCCCCAGCCAGACTATTAGTATGGTAGCCATTGTAGCATGAAATGATTCCACCTCTGTATCTAGTTCCCAAGCAGTGCACAATGACATGCAATTCTGTTTTAGTGATTCTTTCAAGAATATGTCATCATCCCTGCCCTGGTTTGCCTTGAGTCTTCATAACCCTTTCGGCATTTTATAAAACGAAAGCCTCCCTCATGTGTTTCCAGTTTTTTTAAGTGAACTGGTTTAATCAATGCAAACCAAATGCAGTGTCTATGGTATGTATTATTTATGACACTCTGACAAGCTAGAATTCTGATGGATGTCATGTGTGGTCACATGATTGTGTGAAGAGAGGGCCAGAGGCAGCTATGATGTCAGTGCATTCCCCTTCTCTCTCTCTCTCTCTCTCTCTCTCTCTCTCTCTCTCTCTCTCTCTCTGTGTGTGTGTGTGTGTGTGTGTGTTTCTCATTGCAGCGTCAGTGGCCAATGCAGTGGCTGCTCCTCTGTGAGTGGAGAAAAGACGTCAGACAGATGTGAGGAATGACCACAAAGAATGACCACATCTGTTGACACACTCCTTCCTATACATGAACATTTACAGATATAATCCAGTACAACATTTTAACCTTAAATGCAACAAGCTTTGCAACAAAGGACAGTAATAATGCATTTTAAAACAGTAATATCTCTCACTGGTTGTTCATTGGTTGCATTACAGAAGGAGTGTTTGTGGCTGGTCAGCAGAGGGCGCCATTTCAAACCAAACAAAGAGGCGAGGAGAGCAAGAAAAAGAGGAGAGGCACAGACATCGAGAGACACATGATGCTGCTAGAATAGTAAGTCTGCAAAGGGATTGCATTGCTTTTCCAGTATACCACAGGTGAAATGTGTCTCTATCCATCTCTACACCTCCCTGTACACTCATTTGCTCTGGGCTTCAAATGTGACTTCAATGACACCCATTTTCTGTGGTATTTTTTTTTAAATCCTCAGCTAAGACAAAATGTAAAAAGACATTGGAGCCTTGACCACTATGACTTGACTGAGGTGTTTTCTGTTGTCCACCTCAGTGACCGAGACTAGTGAGAGACTGCAGAGGTTGTTCTATTTTACATGCCCTCCAACAGGCAGTCGCTCTTGCATCTAGCTCAGTGAAATCCAGGTGTTGACACAAACACGCGCTTGGTGAAATGCTCGCACTGCTGCTGTTTTTTTTCCTGCTCAGTGGTGATTTTTGTGGTGTGTATACATGTGTGTGTGTGTGTGTGTTGGCCTTGCAGGCGAGTGAAGGTTTGGAATAGCCACAGAGCTAGATTGGAATGAACGTGGAGCAGAGGGAGAGAGAGCTGCTGCAGTCTGTGCACGGTGCTGATCTTGGGGCTGCGTGACTGGTCTGTGCTGGGAGAGAGAGAGGGAGAGAGAGAGAGAAGGAAGGGGTGGGAGAGAGAGAGAGGGTAGGAGAGGGAGAGGGAGAGAGAAAGGGAAGGGGTGGGAGAAAGAGGGTAAGAGAGAGAGAGAGAGGGAGAGAGAGGGAAGGGGTGGGAGATAAAGAGAGAGGGAGAGAGAGGGAGAGGGAGCAGAAAGAAGAGAAAGGGGGAGGGGAAGGCGCCTGAGTGGATGAGTAGCAGCATCCCTCTCTCCTCTTTGCGTGCTCGCTCCGAGCTGGTTGGACTACAGCACGGTGATCGCACTCACTTCCACGGAGCTCGTACATACACACACACACACGCACACACACATGCACTCACACACATTCTCACACACACCCACCCATTGCCACGCAGGCTCATCATACACAGACACACACCGAGACATTTGCACTCGCACACACACACACAGGCGCGCGGTAGCGCCCCAGCGCCTCAGCGCCTTAATCATACGCGCAGCAGCGTCGCCGTCCTCCCCGTCTTCAACGCCCGCTTCCTCGTTGTCGTTGTCGGCGTCGTCGTCGTCGGTGGTGGTGCTATCGACAGCCACAGTGACGGGGGCAGACACGGCCGCACGGAGACGGGCTCTCTGCCGAGGGCACCATGGCGCAAGCCGCCAAGCAGCTGAAGCAGAGGAAGGACTTAGCGGAGGCGGCGGCCGCTGAGCAGCGCGAGAAGGAAGAGGAGAAGATCAAGAAGAGGAACAAGTCTAGAGACCGCAGGCGCAAGGTACACCGCACACAGAAAAGGGATGATGGGGAGGGAGGTGGTAGTGGTGATGGTGGGGGTCACAGGGATGCTAGGAAGAGGGGGAGATGGAGGAATAAAATAAGGCGGTGTGGAGGAATAAAATAAGGCGGTGGTGGCTGATTGTCCTCTCCTCTCCTTCCTCTCTGCTTCTGTCGTTTCGGTTCATGTTATGATTCAGGACAGGTGCAGTATGACATGCACATAGACACACAGTGCGTTGTTTCTGGCAGCCTTGCAGCAAAGCTATATGTTCTATGCAGGCTGTGTGTATGGAGATGGTGAGGTGCTCTGCTGTTAGGTTGGAGGTCGGTGGGTGGGGAGGGTTGTGTGTGTGTGTGTGCGTGTGTGTGTGTGTGTGTGCGTGTGTGTGTGTGTGTGTGTGTGTGTGTGTGTGTGTGTGTGTGTGTGTGTGCTGACTGACGGTGCTCAAGCCAGTCATCATCAGCGGCTGGTGATTTAGGATGCAGCGGGGGAACGTTTGGGGAGGGGGGGATTGCTTTAACTAACCCATCCCCTCCCTGGGGTGCATTGTCCTCGCTAGTCAGCCTCTGCTTGTTTCCCGTGAAAATGTCATTTATCAGCGAGGCTGGGAATGTGGAGGTGGGGAGGGTCTGCGGGGCTTCCATTCATTCGACTGCATGCATGCATTCTACAGAGCCTGCTGTGCTGTCTGTCTGTCTGTACAACCTGTGCTCTGTGCTGCTCGCTGGTCAAGCAAGCTCTCCCCTGCTAGAGTTGGTTCTCCTGTGTGTATGTGTGTGTGTGACTGTGTATGTGTGTGACTGTGTATGTGTGTGTAGCCTCAAATTGGTGAAGGGCAACCACCGAGTATTTGTGAATAATCTCTCTCTTTCATGAATGTGCATCTGTCTGTGGTATGTGAGATTAGGTCCAAAACCGTGCTCTTTCTCTCTGTCATTCTCTCTCTCGCCTTCTCTCCCTCTGTCTCTCTCTCTGTCTCTCTATCTGTCTCTCTTCCTCTCGTTGCACTATCTAGCATTTTCGTTCTCCTTGGGCTATAAACACGGATAGGAGGCTTTTAATGTAACCAGAGCCGTGTGAGCTGGTCGGCTGGAGGGCACGTCTGTGCACATGTGTCAGCTGACTCCTGCTCCACTCTCTCCCCCTGGCAGAGCTGCAGCGCCACGCTTGTGTGTGTGTGTGTGCCTGCGCCTGCTGCACCCACTTTAGCCGCATGGAGTCTAGCTTCAGGTTCAACGTCTCCATAACACCACCTGTCACCCACCTCCTCCATCCAGCACCTTCCCCACCTGTGCCCGCTCAGGGCCCCCTTGGGAGCTAGCAGGCGTCTTCACTCCCATAGACGTGTGTGAAACACCCGGCTGTTTGTGTTTATGCAACTGTGTAGTGTCAGCATCAAGACTGTTCCCAGATCTGCTCATATGATGTGTCAACCCATAGCCCTGTTGTTTGACATTGCTAAATGCTTGATAAGTATGAGAACGCAACGCAGACTAAATAGTAGCATGCCAGCCAACATTAACCGATAAGGCCATGAAAGTTTTGTTTTCACATGCTCACATCTGGTAGCTTAGCTGCAAGTTTGCGTATATCGGTCTACATTGTACCATTTTGAGACCCACCAATAGCCTGATGGACTGATTGACTCTGGATTTTTCCTTTAATACAAAGAGTGCTGATGGTAACGTGCATGGTAGACTTAAGACAGAGATTTCTATATCTTATGTAGTTTGGATTGCGGACTGTTTTTTTTTGTGTGCTCCTATTTAATATAGCACAAGAAGGGGCCTCTGGTGGAAGCCTTTGCCTCCTGCTGTGTGTGGATGGAGAGAGGAGGAGAGGCTTCATGTGTATGACAGAGAGCATGGAGGAGAGAGAGAGAGAGAGAGAGAGAGAGAGAGAGAGAGAGAGAGAGAGAGAGAGAGAAAGGCATGGAGAGAAACACTGAAACTATGTGGGTACCTGGACCTGTAGGAGAGAGGAGGGGAGAGAGCAAGAGAGGGAGGAGGAGAAGAAACATGATGAGACAGAAAGTGACAGAGAAAAAGAGACAGAGAGAAAGAGAGAGAGAGAGAGAGAGAGAGGAGCCCAGGGGTTGGCCATGCGGCCTGGGTGAGGAGGGCACAGTGTGTGTGAGTATGTGTAAGTGTGTGTGTCTGTGTGTGAGTGTGTGTCTGCAGGGGCCCAGGCGGATGCTGGTGTCAGCTCCGTCAGGAGAGCCTGTCAAGAGCGCGTCAGGAGCCCGCAGCCCTGACCTCCAGCCACACGAGCACACACAATCATACACACACACACACACACACACACACACACACACACACACACACACACACACACACACACACACACAAACACCGCTAACTCACACCACTAAACCCTGCCAGGGCAGACAAGAGAGGGGGAGAGAAACCACATGGACACCATAGACACACACACACACACACACACACACACACACACACACACACACACACACACACTTATACAGAGAAAGATAGATACTTTGAGATACTTTGTAGTGAATGATCTACAGAAATGCATGCATGTTTGTGTAAAATTATGAATACACAAGCACATAGATAAAATCCCATCCCAAAAAATACATATACTGTTGAATTGTCCAGCCCATTCCCTTGTAAGTAAGGGATCTATGTTAGTGTCCTGGGCCACTGTTAGGCTAGGCCATGCATGAACCAATAATCTTCCTGACAGGTGCTTGGTGTTGTAACCCCAGAGCTAAACACCGGGGCACCGAGGATTCTAGCTTTGTAGTTAGCGGCGTGTTAACAGCTTTACAGCCATGCAGCTGCGGCTGCCTAGCTTAGGTTAAACACCCACATAAAACAGAGGCATTTCAGGCAAACCTGTCCTTGACACCGAGGGGTGCTCAACCTTTAGTCCTGCACCTGACCGAGGCTACCCAGGGTGCCGAAGCTGAAATTAGAGGCTGATGGAACAAGTATTGGGGCTGGTGGTTAAATTTGACAATGATTTCCTCCGGCTGCCACAGTAATTCTGTCGTGAAACTATTGTGTAAGTGAGCTGAATATTTAATGTCCCTTTTTCTAGTCATGGAAAAATAACAAGGGGGGTCAGGTATTTCAGGCACACATATTGAATCAGAGCGGAATGGGCATGGAAAAGCAGTAGTATTTTTTATTGTGTGAAGTGTGATGATTCTGCAAATGGTTTTGCTGTGTCAGTGACCCTTTTGGTGTTTAAATGTGTCAGGACATGGGGTAATAGCATTATTCCCCGAAGGACTAGGGCTAATGTGGCTACGGTGTGTGTGTGTGTGTGTGTGTGTGTGTGTGTGTGTGTGTGTGTGTGTGTGTGTGTGTGTGTGTGTGAATGCGTGTGTGTGTGTGTGTGTGTGTGTGTGTGTGTGTGTGTGTGTATTTGTGTGTTCATCAGATTTCTTGTCTGCTGAGTTATTTACTTTCATTGCCATGCTAGGAAATGGAAGTAGATCCTATATCCCTTCTAGAACAGAAAAGAATTTTAGAATATCAGTGTAGGGGGCCATTTCTGCCACTGTGGCTCCACAGTCATTGGGTACAGTTTCAGTGAAACCGATGTATGGAGCTGTACATTTTTAATGGCAAATATGTATTCAGTTTATTCAACCAGTAGTTTAATTTGCAGTGTTTTTGAGAGTTTATTGGCTAATATGGCTTGGCTTTTAAGGACTGTGAATTTTCCATTAAATAGTTGCAAATAGTACACCTTCAAGTTATTGAACCAGTTTTTAGCCTCTGTCTCAAATGCAGCCAATTTTAGTATCCTGTGAAAAGATGACCTTGTAAGTTAGATGTGAAGGTCCAACACATGCACTCCATGATGACAGTGCAGAAATACTATGGGCCTCCTGCAACAGCAAACCACTTCATACTCATTTGCCATTTCTATAGCAAAATACTGAATTCTGGTTAGGGTAGAACAGAATATGACATGGTGAACATCACATAGTCAAAATATAATTTGTAGTTTTACTCTTCTGTGTGTGGCTAGCCTGTCAGAATATTTGATTTTGTAAGCAGTTTAGAAGACATTTCAAAATGAATTGGCTCACAGGTAAATTATGGTGATGGTCTAAACCAGGGGTCTCCATTCTTTTTTCCCCGAAGAGCTAAGAGGGACAAAATCAATATGGCCGATATCTACTCTACTATTTTATATCACTGTTATTTAATCCTAGAGATAGATGTTACATCCTTTAATATCTAATACACTTTCATGCATTGCAAACACTCATCTGAATGTCATCTGAATTCGTGGGGAGAAAAATAGTTTCTGACCTTTATTGTCCGGTAGTTAAAGCTTATTTTGGTGTCCAGTAACATCAACTCACAGCAGAGAGTAGTAAAACTGGGAAAGAATCATTTTGTATCAGAGGGCAGGATGTTTGAATTAGAAAAAGATTTAAACTATTTTAATTTCCTTTTTATGATCATGATATGAGATTTATCTAAATGTCCTTTGACCCTTTGAAGAGCTACTCCTAAGCTGGCGGGGACTAACTGGTAGCTCCCGAGCCTACTGTTGGGATACCCTTAGTCTAAAAGCAAAATGCATTGCTATGACACTAAGTATGCTTCAGTGTGCTCTATGTCTATTTGAGTTTGGATTTTTACAACTCTTCCATTAATACAGCTACTATTTGATAGACTAACACCAGGCAATTATTATCATTTCCCCCATGACTTTAGATGAACACAGTTGAACTTTATCTTTCATTCTGAGGCAACATTTCAACACATGCCATTGGGCTGTTACACTGACATTTTACTAGCTTATTGTTGGATAGTTGAGTTGAGGCACAAGTTACTAACACAGAGATGGATGCAGGAAGCAACTTGTAGCAACTGAGCGATGAAAATTACGCAATATAAATAAAATATGTAGAGACACATTTTGTTGTGCATTGCCGGTACATATAAAGTGCATTTGTATCGGGAGAAGGTCTTAATCAACCCTGCTGAATAGATGGTATAACTCATTGCTGAAAGGTAGCCTACTTTATGTAACATTATGTGTTATGTCCAATAAATGTACTTATGCACAGAGCCTACACAGACAGTGTTGTGCTTCATGCATTCATGTGTTCTGACAGGGTTGGCCTAGTTTCTCTCAGCTCTCTGTATGGAAGCGAGTGTGTGACGTTCATGTAGGCGTAGGTTGGTGTGTGTGTGTGTGTGTGTGTGGTGTGTGGAAGGTAGGCTGGTGTGTATAGTTGCCTGGATATACAGTACAGTATGCTGTATGTATGTCTCAGAGGAGGTGATCTTACCCTCATGGGGTAGTGCAAATGTTGCCTCAGATGTTGCTTCTCATTTAATTTATTGTTTTTTTCCTCAACACTCTGATTTATACCTGTGCAACTAAAAGCTCTGGCAATACAAAGTTTATTTTGTCATGCCAATACATCTCAATGGAATGGAATTGAATTGCTCTCTCTCTCTCTCTCTCTCTCTCTCTCTCTCTCTCTCTCTCTCTCTCTCTCTCTCTCTCTCTCACACACACACACACACACACACACACACACACACACACAGATTTGGGCGAGCAGGTGTGGTAGTATGAGTACATGCTTTATAAAATGCAAGTGCACTTTGTGTTGACAGTCTATTTAAACAGTAGCCCCTCTCGGCCTCTGGGGGCACGGACGCAATCTGCCATACAGTATGTCAGGTGGACAAAGTGAGAAATGCGGCACGCGGTGTCAGGTCGAGGTCATCCGGAGAAGTGCGTAATGCTCTTAACCTTGGCTCTCCACCACATGTCCTCTACTCTACTTTGACAACCAGAGACTGCCCTTAACGTGGTGTCTGACAGACAATAAAACTTTAGGGGCTCCCTTTCAATTACTAGGCAGCTCCATAGCTACCCCCAGCAGTGGCTAAGTGTGCAGTGGTTTGTTTAATGATCTGTTGCCCCTCTTATCTGCCATCAGTCTAATATGCTGATTCATGAGGTTTGGCCTGGGAGTCACGCATGGGCACACTGCAATTGTGAGCACTTACATAAACACAACCAGATGAGGTTCATTTTCGCTCCCAAACCCATTAACGGTGAGCAGGAGTCGTGCAGCTGTAATAACTGTGTTTGTTTGCTGTCGCTTTTTAAAAGAGAAGGAGAGAGAACGTTCTGGAACAATGCAGAGGGAGTGTTTGTTGTTCTCTGCCTGTGTGGTTTTGTGTTGGTATATCAGGACCTGGACCCTAGTAAGCATTGACAGTAGCTGAGTGAGAGCTGGAGCGCACGTGTATTCGTGGAGCATTGTTTTCAGTTTGTGTGTGGGAGAGTACCATATGTGTGAGAGACAGAGACGTGATTCAGAAGTGTATGTGTGTGTGTGTGTGTGTGTGTTTGCGTGTGTGCCCTTGCAAGCATCAGCATTGTGTTGCATCTCTGCTGTCATCCCTCAGATGTGGTTCCCCATGGCAACAGAATGACAGAGGAACTGTAAATGAAACAGTTTGATGTGACAGCAGCTGTAGCAGCCAGAGTTTTACAAACACACACACACACACACACACACACACACACTCACGCACACCTTGATGAGAGAATCAAGCAAGGTTCTATGCTTATCTATCAGCAGCAAAGATTGGACAAGCTACATTGGACCAGCATTGACCCCATATCATTACCATTTTCAATAAGCCCAAATCTATGAGATATTGTGGGGCCATTGCCTCTCCATGGTCATTTGATTTCTAGAGTCTTATTTTCACGCTTCTCAGAAACATCAAAGTAGAGGCTGGCTAAACATCAGCATTACCGACGGATTACACCAACAGGACCAAAAAAGAAGACAGGGGTTCTGGAATATTCTTCATCCTCAGTCTTCTACAGATGCCAGACATCTGAAATGATGTCTTCCAAAGAGTATGCCGCCTCTGTGCGCACACCCCTGAAAACATGCAAATAGCGCTGAGCTGTAGCCGCAGTGGCATCGGTGGCAGAGGAAGCACAGGAGCTGCTAGCGTGCCGCTAACTGCCGCTACTGCTGCTAAAATAAGACGGCTCTCTAATCGCCACTCGCTGCTTCCCTGGTGTTACAAACAAGCACGCAGGTTGCAACTAATTAAAGATGAAGATGAGCTCCTGCATTTTGCTCAGCGCATGGTGGTCCCTCCGTTAATTACAGTAGAGTGAGCATTGCCATTGAAAGGCTCCCAGCTGTAAATGAGTTAGTGTGTGTTTGTATGGAATGCTGCTCACAGCTAAGAGCTTGGAGCTAACAGCTCCTGTGCCCTCATTGACATTTCAGTGCCTAAGTGTGATTCATGGCACTGCCATGGCTTTATAGAGAATGGGGGGTTGTTTGTGTGTGTGTGTGTGTGTGTGTGTGTGTGTGTGTGTGTGTGTGTGTGTGTGTGTGTGTGTGTGTGTGTGTGTGCACTCGTCTTCTGTTTCCATTTCAGTCATCAGTTTATGGTAGCTGGGAGTTCAGCACACTCCCTACAGAGTCAAGGTCTTTTTTGGAAAGAATTACTATTTGGTGCCAAACACATGAATTCTGCCTGCAGTGTGTGTGTGTGTGTGTGTGTGTGTGTGTGTGTGTGTGTGTGTGTGTGTGTGTGTGTGTGTGTGTGTGTGTCTGTAGTGTGTGTCTGTTGTGTGTGTGTGTGTGTGTGTGTGTGTGTGTGTGTGTGTGTGTGTGTGTGTGTGTGTGTGTGTGTGTGTGTGTGTGTGTGTGTGTGTTTGTGAAGAAATGTCTTTTGTGTGAGTGCACACCATTTTCCTTGTAGCTGCAGAGCTAGGTGAGAAAAATTGATTCTCCTACAATGAAGGATGGACAGGCTTGTGAAGCCCATTCAGTCTTTACCCAAGGCTTGCCAGTCTTTTTGCAAAAACAATGTTCTTTTCCCATGTTGCGTTGCACCTGTCCAGTGCACTTAGTTGTAGGCTATTTAGCCACTCCTACACAGGACTACTGAGTGAAGAGTATACTTTAATTGCAAGTTTCTGTCATGATTTGTGTGCCTATCCACTGTTTTAAAGTCGCTTTGTATGTGTGTGTGTGTGTGTGTGTGTGTCTCTGTGTGTGTGCTTAATGGAGAAAGAGTGAGAGTGTTTAGCCCAAGGCGCACCTTAGCACACTCCAACTGCAGCTGGACCAACAGATGTCTCATCCTCTGTGTGTGTGTGTGTGTGTGTGTGTGTGTGTGTGTGTGTGTGTGTGTGTGTGTGTGTGTGTGTGTGTGTGTGTGTGTGTGTTTTGGAGAGAGAGAGATTTAGGGAAGTGAAAAGGAAGAAGAGGCCCAGGGCATCTGACCTTGTGATGATGTCAACACGTGCGCATTGGTGTCTAAAATTTCATCAGCTCTTTCTGCTGCCAAATACTTACCCATCACTATTCAGTTTCAAGTAGCTGAATAGAGTTTCATTCTAGCTTACATAGAGTAGTTATTTACAGGATAACATTTATTATACTAAATGCATTATGATATACATTACATCTTCCTAAAATACCCAAGAAAAAATGGTCAACCATTGTCATTTGTGTTGTCTCTGGTGCAACATTCCATCTTCATCTTCTTTTCAAGAAGATGAAGATGTTCTAATAGCCTCTGACTCATATCCGCAATGGTGAGCTGGAGAAGTGGACAATTGTCTGCGTAAATGCTTGCATTTGCTCATTATCCTGTCATCTGGGAAATGATGGTTTCACCAGGAATTGGTCCCTGATGATAATATTGCAATCTGTGGTCGAGAATGTCTCGGCATTAGTCTCCTCCACTCTCCTCTTTAAAGGAGAAAACCACTGGAGAATCAGTCCATAGCCCTGTTTTTCCCAGGTGTGCTATCGGTAAGAAAAAGAGCACAAAACTTGATATAGACCAATTGATGAACCAGTAGATAACTGGATGGGGCACAGTGGATTACTTTCAGTTTAATTTTCCTATTTGCCCCATTTAGTTAATATCAGTTGCCGTTAATTGTTTGTTTTTCAGTATATATCGTATCAATTTTTTTCCCACAGACAATACATGGTGATTTGGAACAACAGGGCAATGGTTTGATTCAAACCAGATTTCTCCTTTAAATCTCTTTCATCTTGGCTATGTGTGATCACTGTAGTGTTGCTTCTTTGCACATGGAGCTTCAAGAATATTCCATGCCATACTGTGGGTGCATGTTGCCGTGGGTGCAGTAAGTGAATATTTGAACTGAGCATTTTGTTCAGTCACTGATCATTTGGGAGCTTCATTGCTCTCCTCTCCACGCCTCTCTGTGGCGGAGCCTATTAAAGGCTGTCAGCGTAGGGGAAGGATGACCGTCGTAAATCTGCAGCTAAACTTTACTCTGACCTCAGGGTCAAGTGGGCAGCGTCCGCCTGGGTGACGAATGTTTCCATGGTGATTTTATTATGCGTGCTGTGAAGTGAGGCATTACAGCAGGAGATGGGGTTGTGTGTGTGTGTGTGTGTGTGTGTGTGTGTGTGTGTGTGTGTGTGTGTGTGTGATGAAGGGGAAGTTCTTACATGGGAATGTAAATGTGTGTGTGTGTGTGTGTGTGTGTGTGTGTGTGTGTGTGTGTGTGAGTGTGCGTGTGTTGGATGGGGTGTCGTTCCATGTGAATGTAAATGTACATGTGTGTGTAAGAGAGAGAGAGATTCACATAAATATTGTATAAGTCACCTGGTTTAGCCCCTGCTTCTTCTCATAGGCTACATCGTAGACATGTGAGCTCTGCAGAGGCTCTCAGTCTGAATGCGGAACACTGCAGCTTGCTCAGAATTAAATTCCCTGTCTCACTGTCGTTAACCGTGGGGTTGCATACCAATAGCGCTGGCTACTCAGCTTAATAAATGGACATTCCAGAAGAGTCCGAGAGTTTATTTTAGTCCGGGAACTCGGTTTTGATTCGATAGCGATCACGCTCTGTCCATAACTTCGGCTAATATGGAGTGTGCGTCATCAGTGACTTTGAGAAGTGCTGCGCAGTCCTCTGCACGAGCAGTGCTATTCCTTGGAATCACCCAGGTCCGTGTCTGTGCCTCCAGGCCCTCTATTAGAGTGAAGGGGACGCGGCCGCCCCTCCATTATGAGAGGAATCCATCAGCAGAGGGCATTACGTAAGCTGATTAAACGTCCTGGGGGGCTGGGTGCAAGTGCAGGCCCAAGGCTCCATTACTGCTCCTGCCTGTTAAACACACACAGACACACACACACACACACACACTGACACACACACACACACACACACACACACACACACACACACTCACTCCCGTGCTATGTGACCAGCTGCTTGCCGCTGGTCCTCACTCTGTCGCTCAGGCATCTTTTTTTCCTCTCCTCTTCTCTTCTCTCGCTTCACCTGTCTGTCCTTCTTTTCTCCTCCTTTGTTCTCTGTGTCTGTCCATTGCTGCAGCTGACTTACGGTCTGTTGTTTTTCCATTCCACCTTGTGTTCGTCACATAGTCCCTTCTCTCTCTCTCTCTCTCTCTCTCTCTCTCTCTCTCTCTCTCTCTTCTCTGTACTCATCTCCTCTCCTCTTCCCTGTCCTCTCTCATCTCTTCTGTTTCTCCTCTCTCTCTTCTCCACCTCCTCTCCTTCCCTCCTCCTCTCTCTCTCCCTCTCTTTCTATACTGCTGAGGCTGTGTTGCCCTTGCAGGTGTCAGAGGAAGGTGAGGGATGGGCGGGGTCGCTGCGTTCATCCGCTCCACGTGTGCCTCCTCAGCACCCTGCCCTCCACACACACCCGTCTGCCATATTGACAGCAACCTATAGGGTTGGGTGTGTGTGTGTGTGTGTGTGTGTGTGTGTGTGTGTGTGTGTGTGTG
The DNA here is from genome assembly GCA_027497455.2 of Sardinella longiceps. Lineage (NCBI taxonomy): Eukaryota > Metazoa > Chordata > Actinopteri > Clupeiformes > Clupeidae > Sardinella > Sardinella longiceps. The sequence goes on from JAODXP020000008.1 coordinate 639,051, forward strand.
TGTGTGTGTGGATGACCAGCTGGGAGAGAAAGATGGCTAGTGCTCCGGCTGACGAATGGCTGATGTTGGCCTCTCTCTGCCCCCTACACCCCCCCCCCACCCCCAACTCCTGCCTTCTGGCATCTATTTATCTAAACATGCCGGTTATCTATCAGCCAGCCTGTCCCGCCGTGCTCCCTTTCCCACTTCTCGCCCGCTCCAGCACACCCCCCCCCCCACTCTGCTCCAACCCCCCCTGGCTAAATATATGCCTGTCAGGAGTGGGAGGCGTCTCGTGTAACCCAGGCTTCACAGCGCCTCACTTCCTCCCTTCTGACTCTTCTCCTCTCTCTGTCTTTAGTCTGTCTCTTTTCTCTCTCTCTCTCTTTCTCTCTCTCTCTCTCTCTTTCTCTGTCTTTAGTCTGTCTCTTCTCTCTCGTTCCTCCTCTCTGTCTTTAGTCTGTCTCTTCTCTCTTTTTTCTCTCTCTCCTCCTCTCTCTCTGTTTTTAGTCTGTCTCTTCTCTCTCGTTCCTCCTCTCTGTCTTTAGTCTGTCTCTTCTCTCTCTCTGTCTTTAGTCTGTCTCTTCTCTCTTTTTTTCTCTCTCTCCTCCTCTATGTCTCTCTGTCTTTAGTCTGTCTCGTTGCTGCTTTGGGTTGCGTCTCCTCTTTCCTCGCCTTCCATTTGTGTGTCCTCTTCCTCCTGCTTATATGCCTCTCCTCTCTTTCTGCGTTATCTCTCTATCTCTCTCTTTTTATACCTCTCCTCTTCTCTCTCTTTCTGCATTATCTTTTTCTCTTTCAATATAATCTCTCTCTATGACAATAGAGCCTTTCCCTAAACAGGATTTTACATCCCTACAAGTTCTTCACCTAGACTTGCAAGTCTTCATCACTTTCCCTGCACTAACCCAGCACAACAATGACTACAATAGTACTATCATTTCACACATGACCTTCGCACTCATCCCTCATTCACAACTTCTGCCGAGCCGATTCAGGAGCCAGGCTAGCCAAACAACTGCTTGCATAAGAGAGAGAATAGACGAATGCTAATGCACCCACCATCCCACGCAATTCTCCCTTGTCTGCTGTCTCTGTGTGTGTTTGTTTGTGTGTGTGTGTGTGTGTGTGTGTGTGTGTGTGTGTGTGTGTGTGTGTGTGTGTGTGTAAGTTGGAGAAAGAGTGAAAGAGCGAGTGAAAGTAAGAGAAGGGTGGAGTCATGATGTATTCCCTTCCCTTTTTCCCCCACCATCGTCAGTTTAAAATTGAATTAGGGATGAAGTATTTATATGAGTGCAGGGTGGGTTTTCCACTCCACTGGTTCCGAGCGAGCGAGGGAGGAAGGGAGAGAGGGAAGGAGAGCAGGAGCAAAAGGACTAAAGGGGGATGGAAAGAAGGAGAGATAAAAAGAGAAAGACAGGATAGCTTAAGGTAAATGTTCCACTACAAGCAGTAGTAGCTCTTTCTTTGTTCTCGGTTTATATGCCATAGTCAAAGCAAGATCTTCAGAGGCACATAGCACACATGCATGCACACACACACACACACACACACACACACACACACACACACACACACACACACACACACACACACACACACACACACACACATACTGCTTTAGTGATTTCGCCTGTGCAGTAAATGGGTCTAGAGGGAGAAGAAACCAGAGTGCTGGCAGGCTGTCATACCTGCTCGTGTGTGAGTATGACACTGTGTATGAGAGAGAGAGAGGGAAAGAGAGAGAGAGAGAGGCAGGCAGGCAGTTGCTGGGACCAAATGGCTGTTAAGTGTTACATCTTCCAGATGGGTCTCTGTGTAGGCATCCTCCATGTTTTCTCTGCCATCCCATCCCAGAGAATCATTTCAGGCCCTCTATACATTTTATTGGTCGTTGTGTAGGCTAGTGCTAGTTTTCTCGGACAATGCAGATGGAAGCCAATGGCTCTCTCATCACAGTACACAATGCTTGCATATTAGTTGCACAATCACAGACATAATGTGTGTAAAACGTATAAAATGTATTTTCAATGTATTTTCATACAGTATATTCAACTTGTCACTTGTCAGTTTTTTTACCTGTGTGCAATATAAGAGAGAGAGAGAGAGAGAGAGAGAGAGAGAGAGAGAGAGAGAGAGAGAAGATGAACACGTGCCATTGTTATTGATGTTTGTGAGATCCGTGCAGAGAGCTATGCAGTAGTAAATCACAGGGTTATTGCACTCTGGGCAGAACAGGACTGGGATGAGAATTCTTTCTAAGAAAAAGTCATATGTCTCTCTGATAGTAGCCTACTCCAGACCATCTTCATGCTGTCCCAAGATTTAATGCATACTCTGGTTAAAGCGATGGCATGCACATTCCTCACTATCAAGGGATATGCATGACAACAGCATTTTATACAGTATACAACAGTATATATTTAGAATATGAATGTCACACACAATTGGCATACCTGTACATATATTGTCTACTGACACAGAGCAAGAAATTACGATGAAAGATTGTGAGGAATTAACACTTGTCTAGCAGCCTATTGGCAGACATCTTAGATTTTCCCTTCACAGAATAATCCTTAAACTGTGTTAAATCTGGAATAATTTCTGGGTTCTCTGATATTTCCAGCTGCCTCAAGTGCCAGGGCTCGGTCTCGGAGGCATCCGCAGAGCAGGATAAAAAAAAGGGGAAGAAAACAGACGCAGAAATGATAACCTGAGAGAGAATCCGCCCCTGCTGCTGCTGCTGCTGTGACACCAAGTCATGCAGACCTTATTGTTGTACCTGACAGGGAGGGAAGGAGAGAGAGGGAGAGAGAGAGAGAGAGAGAGAGAGAGAGAGAGAGAGAGAGTGAGAGATGCTAGAGATAGACTTGGCAGGAGAATAAAAAGGGCATTTTTGAGGATCTGGCTTAAACTGTGACACAGATAGCATAGCTCATTAGCATCGGGTACAGGTACACACACACACACACACACACACACACACACACACACACAGAGAGAGAAATGCTCTAAATATATGCATGCAGTAGGTATCATACCATAGAGGTTAAGTATAGCCAGCAGAAAGCACAGTGTTACTGTAGATTGTTAATGTACTGTGATGATTCCATAGTGCTGTTGTTGCGTAGAGTGAAGTCTGTGTTGATAGACTCATTGCGTGAAGTGTGACATGTCACAGTACCTGCTGTGCGCTGTGTGTAGTTTATGCTCTGAATCAGCTGAGGGAGCGCATTAAGGCCAAGAAGGCAGCTTGCCTGCCATATTTGGTGGCAGTGGAAATTTACCGGGAGTTAAGGCAGGGGAGGAGGGGAGCCAAAGAGGGGCTCAGGGAGGACGAGTGTCGGCCAGAGCTGCTTGGGCATGCAGGGCGGAGGGTGCTGGCTCGTGTCACTGGGGGTTAGCCGTAGCGTTAGCCGCAGCCGTCTATCGCAGCGCTCCTCCTCCTCTGCCTCCCTAATGACCTTCGGAGTCTCCCTTCATTCGTCTTCCTCTCACTCTCTCAGAGCCTCCCTCGCTCCTTCTCTTCCTCCATCTCGCCTCTCTCTCTCTCCTCCTCGTCACCTTCTCTCACTCCTCATTAACTCTCTCCTCTCTGTCGCTCCTTCTCTCTTTCTCTCTTCCTCCCTTACCCCTTGCGTGTCACTGTCTCTATCTTTAACCTCTTCCATGCTCCCTTCCTCTCTCTCTCTCTCTCTCTCTCTTTCTCTCCCCTCATCTGCCTTTGCCCCATGCTAATAGTGTGTCTGTCATGGCGTATTGATGCGCCTGGCAGGCTGCAGTGCAGTGCTGTGCTGTGCTTTGTTATGTGACTCTGTGCTGTGCTGTGTTGTACTGTGAGTCATACGCGGGGCTCCTGCTGTGCATTAGCCTCTTGGCCTGTGGATATTTACTGATGTCCCCACAGCTTGAGCACCACAGACCTGCTCAGCCTCCAGGGTGCCAAGAGCCTCCTCCCCGACACTAACCATTATGACCTGGGTTATTTATGTACGTAGGCACGCGCAATCTCACACACACACACACACACACACACACACACACACACACACACACACACATGAAGACACGCACGTACACGCCCACGTATGCACACACACAAACATGCAGTGATGCAGTGTCTCTATCCATCTTTGTCTCTCTGTCTCTCTCTCTCTCTGCCTCATGCATACAGTCACTATAGATCACTGTCTGTAAGTGTCACTCAGTATGTCCCCTGCTGCCTTAGTCACACACACACACACACACACACACACACACACACACACACATAAACATACACTCATGCAATACACATACATGCACATACACACACATAAACATACACTCATGCAATACACACACACACACACACACACACACACACACACACACACACATATGGGCACAGCCATGCAGCAGAATCGCTGTCTCTGACTCAGCTGTTTCTGCCAGACTGACAGCAGTGCAGCTGCAGGTGGTGCTGGCCCTTGAGGCAGAGCAAGGTGAAATTCACACACCATGAAACACTCACACACACACACACACACACACACACACACACACACACACACACATACACACATGAATGCGCATATGCACACACAACAGACACACACACACACACACACACATGCACACAGTCACATGTACAGTACATACATACACACACATGGTAGCACACCACACATACAGTGTACACAAAAACATAGCGGACACACATGCCAAACACACACACACACCACAAACTCTGTTAGCTAGAACAGCTCTGCGGTGGGTGTGCGAGGTGACTTTTCTAAAGTGAAATGCTTTAGATAGCTCACAGCTGGTGGCTGTGTTCTCTCTGGCTGGTGAGGGGGCTGCAGCTCCTCTGAAGGTGTCCTCTGAGCGCTGGGCTTGATAGCCTATCCAATACCGCCCTGATAGAGTGTGGATAATACACCTGCAAGCTCCTCTGTGTGTGAGTGTGTGTGTGTGTGTGTGTGTGTGTGTGTGTGTGTGTGTGTGTGTGTGTGTGTGTGTGTGTGTGTGTGTGTGTGTGTATGTGTGTGTGTGCGTGTGTGTGTGTGTGTGTATGTGAGGAAGGTTATTGTTGAACTTGACATGGATGTATTTCATGGACGTGTTTGAACATATTTGTTTTCCATACAGTATGTTCTCTTGTGTGTGTCTATGTGTGTGTGTGTGTGTACGTGCATGTCTGTGTGAGCGATTGAAGCGCAGACTGTGCCTCTGTGTCTGAGGCAGGTGAATGAGGGTGAAGGTGAGGTGTGGGGCAGGTTCACAGTGTGCCTGAGGGCCAGCCGTGCTGAGCTGTAAGCTGAGGCGTGTGTGTGTGTGTGTGTGTGTGTGTGTGTGTGTGTGTGTGTGTGTGTGTGTGTAGCTCTGCTCCTGCTGCTGATGTATGGGGGCAGGGGAAGAAGTGCTGCTGGGCCGTCTGCTAATTCATGCAGAAGAGGCACCTGCTAGCGAGTGAGTAATCGCTGCCGTTACTCAGCCTCAGTAGTGCGGCCGTCTGCTGCGTGGGGCTGGGTATTTAACCACGTCCAAGAACAGTCAGCACAGAATAACCTCTTAAGTGCGGTCTATCAGCAACACATACAGTAGCCCGCCTACTTTAAGTGGAACAAGGTCATGAGAAGGCTAAAGTAGCTGAAGATACAGTGCACAATTTTGCATATTTTACAGTGGAGGTATTTTATTAGCATCGGGTTAGCAACATCCAACCAGTGTATGCCTCTCACACTGCCGCAGAGCACCTGTATTCTATGAGATGGCTAACAATGCTAAAGGTAACAGCTTTGATAGCTTAGCAATGAAAATGTCTCCCCCACTGCCTGACTGAATGCAGCAT
>JAODXP020000008.1:649862-657362 GCA_027497455.2 Sardinella longiceps
GTAGCCCTCATCATGTGTTAGTCTTGTTTCGTGTGCCCTTGATGGAACATCCAGTATGTTGTCAGTACTTCTTGCCTACTGCTGCTGGAGAGACCAGTCTGGATTTTAGGGTGGGGAAGAGATTGTGTGTGTGTGTGTGTGTGTGTGTGTGTGTGTGTGTGTGTGTGTGTGTGTGTGTGTGTGTGTGTGTGTGTGTGTGTGTGTGTGTGTGTGTGTGTGTGTGTGTGTGTGTGTGTGTGTGTGTGTGTGTAAAAAGAGAAATTTGGGAGGACAGTGGAGACAGAGTCGTGCAGATGCTCCAGTGTTCTCTTCATTATTAATGTGCTCCTGTGTTCCCTAGTGCCAGCTTCAGCCTCCTTCTCTGGAGCAGGCACACAATGTACACACACATACACACACACACACACACACACACACACACACACACACACACACACAGAGGGAGAGAGAGAAAGAATAGGAGCTGTATATACACAAGCATATGTACAACTTCCTGTTTTTGCATGTGTACCAGTCTGCACTGCATAGTTAATGAGATGCACACGTAGCCCTGATTCTTCATGCCTTCCTGCTGGCCTCTATTCTCTGTCCTACTCCATCTCTCTTGCTCTCTTTTCCTGCTTTAGATTTGCCTCTGTGTGCAGGTGCTGGTAGCGCCTCTGGCTGGTAAAGCAGGGTAGAGTCTCTCTCTCTCTCTCTCTCTCTCTCTCTCTCTCTCTCTCTCTCTCTCTCTCTCTCTCTCTCTCACACACACACACACACACACACACACACACACACACACACACACACACACACACACACACACACACACACTCACTCACACACTCACTCACACACACCCAGATTCATGGATGCCCTTCAGTAACGCTCACTTAAAAAAAAAAAAAAAAACATAACTGATGGAGCTCAGAAGGAGAATCCAGCTCAGCCCCCCCCCACCCCTTTCCAAAAAAAAAGAGACTGAGAATTTCAGCTGTGCCCCTGCAGATATGTGTGCCATTAGCCTACGCCTCCACACTGCTCTCTCCATGCTGCCTCTCTCTCTCTCTCTCTCTCTCTCTCTCTCTCTCTCTCTCTCTCTCTCTCTCTCAGAGTGGCCCACTTTGCCTTCTGGCCCCCATGTCTCATTTCCAAAGAGAGCGTTAAAGGCTTCTTTTCTACTCTTCCTGTGTCCTGGCCCCTCAAAGAAAGCAGGCAGAAGAGGCATGCAGGCAGCTCAATCCCCTGCTGCTTTCAAAAGAGCTGTGGATGCTGAATAGGTCAAATTAGCCGTGGAAAAGAACAGTGAGCCTGGTGGTTAGGGCGCACAAATATTTACAAATGGACCGGTGTTTGTTTTTCTTTTAATACAAAAAAACCTTACAACTCTTTCTATCTCTCCGTCTTTCCTTCTCCCACTCCTCCCCCCTCCCCTCCTTTAAAATCATGTCTGTTTAACAGCCACACTTGACAGCCTCAGGGTTTGTCTTGGAATGAGTTGCTGGTCAGCCATATTTGCTCTATTAACTGTATTTATGTGTCAGTATTTGTGGAGTGATCCAGAGGAATGGGGTTTGGTGGCTTTAGCACATAGGTTCTCAAAGTGCGGCCCGCAGAAACATTTCTGGCGGCCTACAACAACATCTGATAATATCTGTAAAACTGTTAAAAATGTACTTTTCTTTGAAAGAATGAATCTCTGTTTAGTGGCGTTTAGCTGCATCTATAGACATTTATTTATTGCAATAAATGTAAACTATAGAAAATGCAACCTGGTCATTAAATTATAGTTATTATTATTATTTCTTTTATTTATTTATTTTTCATTTTTTCACCCTGCCCCTTTTGGCGACCCTCTGTTCAATGTTGGGTTTCTAAATTGGCCCTACCTATCAAAGCTTTGAGAACCCCTGTCTTAGCAGAATATGGCAGAATATGCATGTATGTGAGATGTGACCATATCACCACAGTTATTATCTATCTAATAGTTTAGCAGAAGCAGGGCATATTCAGGTAGGCTAATGTGTGGAAGAGGTGAACCACGCAGGCTTTTACTGAAGGACAGGCTGTCACGCTTAATAGAATCACCACTTCAACCTGAGAGGCCAGCCAGCTTTGTTGGCGTGATGTCAGTTTACATGATGTAAGCTAGCAGCTGATTCAGTCATTGTCAAGTCTTAAATCAGTGCTCATTACTTTCCCCTCCAGCTCCAAATGAAGCTCATGGAACAGCGCCAGACCACAGTCAACGTTTTGAAAAGGCAGATGGGCAGAGCCGTCTGTAGCTTTACGATATGATCTTATTTTAAAGGCCCCTAGTGAGAGATAGAACAAATCTGGGGATCTAATAAGGATTTGAGAAATGGATCCTATAAGAGACCTCCCTATGCTGACCTTATACAGAGCACAGTGTGAAAGAGACATCAATATATTATATTCTATGGGTTTTTGTTTTGTCACTCGTCATTATTGAATTTGTATTTTACGTTGTATTATCTGATGTATATTGAAGTACTGGTAATCTGAGCAGTGGTATTGAGGTTGGGATAGAAGGTGTTTTTATTATAGCACTATTGTGCTGGCTGTCCATCTTGAGTGGACTGTGGGGGCCATGACTCACTTTGTGCCCCTCCCCCTTTTCCATCCACCTCCCCCAGCTCATTTTCTACTCCACCTGTGTGCCTGCCTGTGTGCCACCTCCACACTCCACACTCCAGTCCCACTTCTCCTCTCCTCCTCTCCTCTTCTCTTCTCTTCTCTCCATCCTGCTTCCTTCATCTATTCTGCTTTCATCTTCTCATCAGCTCAACGCCAAGGCATCTTCTCTCTCTCTCTCTCTCTCTCTCTCTCTCTCTCTCTCTCTCTCTTTTACTCTCTCAGTTAACAGACTCCATAATGAGGCCCAGATAGAAAAAAAAAATCCTTCAGAAGTCTAAGGGCTCAGAAATATATTTTTGTGTTGTTCACATTTCTTTTTATTCATGGCAGTAATGTGTGGCAAGTTTATGGAGTAATGAAAAAATGAAAAATATTGATTTGTTTTGTATTTTCAGAGCACCTTTTTGCTGAAAATCTAGCAATGGCTCTTCTCCCTTGGTGTGTGTGTGTGTGTGTGTGTGTGTGTGTGTGTGTGTGTGTGTGTGTGTGTGTGTGTGTGTGTCTGTATGTGTACGCTGATCAGTTGCAAACTGATGCACTCTGATGATGTCCAGACCAGAGAGGAGAATGTGATGGTTGCCAACGTCAGCTGCCTAGAGTGATGATGTAATTAGGGACTGGCAAGGCCCACTACCCAGCATGCTCGGCAGCAGGACCTTCTGCAGTCTTCATGAATATTGAAGAGAGAGAGAGAGATTGAAAGAGGGATGGATAGAGAGAGAGAAAGAGAGAGAGAGAGCGGGAGTATGGAACATACTCAGTGTGATGTGCCTGCAAGGGACTGCTGCTCTTGTGAAGGGATGGAAAGATGAAGAGTTAGAGAAGAGTGAGAAAAAGAAGGGAGGGAGGGAGGGAGGGAGAGAAAGAGGAAGGGTGGGGATTGTGGGATTTTGATTAGAAACTGACGAATGCGGCGCATGAGGAGAGAGGCAGTGTCTTAAAAAGCATGGGATTGCAAAGCATCATGGGAGAACACCCAAGCGGGGACCAAACACATTCCGTGTGTGTGAGAGAGAGAGATCAAGTGAGAGTGGGAGCGAGCGACAGAGGGGTGCAAGGAAGGAGGGAGGGAAGGAAGGAAGGAGGGAGGGGGGGATGGATGGAGATGAAAGGAGATGAGAGACGAGTGGAGCTGATTGCACACAGAGATATGGGTGCGGCTCACTGGGTGCAGCCATCAGACAATAGGGTCTGCATCTCAGCACAGGGAATATGATCTGTGTGCCAATGCCTCTCATAGCTATTGATCACAAACCACTGGCTGGCTGCTGAGGGAAGTGGTCTGTGTGTGTCTGTGTGTGTGTGTGTGTGTGTGTGTGTGTGTGTGTGTGTGTGTGTGTGTGTGTGTGTGTGTCTGTGTGTGTGTCTGTGTGTGTGTCCGTGTCTGTTTCTGTGTCTGTGTCTGTGTGTCCTAAGCACATACACACACTTAACATGAGTGTGTCTCGCTCCCTTCAGTGTATTGTGTGTCCAACTGTGTTTCAGAGAAATGGGATGTACGTGTGTGTGTGTGTGTGTGTGTGCTGGTAGGAGAGAGAGAGAGAGAGAGGAAGAAAGAAAAAGAAAGAAAGAAAGAAAGAAAGAGAGAGTCTGCTTTGTTTCTAATGGATGGCAGAGGCAGTGACCTGACACAAACCATTAATATTTCAGAGCTTCTGTTTTAGCATTGGAGGAGGAACGGGAAAGAAAAGCTGGAAGCTCCATATATTTATGTGTCTCATCATTCTTTCATCAGGCCTGGCAAATATGAGTCCTCTTTATTTACTGGGTTTCAAGAGTAGCTTCTGACACGAGCATGGCTAGCCATGTGTGTTCCACAGCACTATAAGTACCAGTCCAGGTGCCTCCTCCACCTATGTGTGTGTGTGTGTGTGTGTGTGTGTGTGTGTGTGTGTGTGTGTGTGTGTGTGTGTGTGTGTGTGTGTGTGTGTGTGTGTGTGTGTGTGTGTGCGTGTGTGTGTGCGTGCGTGCGTGCGTGTGTGTGTGTGTGTGCGTGTGTGTGTGTGTGAGATCTTGCGCTTGACCGGATTTTGAGAGGCACAGTTTTGCTCCCAGCTTTCCAGGGGACTGAAGTTGCTTTTAGACAGGGCAGCTATGTCAAGGATGAGTGCGCTAACCAGAATTGTGTAGAGCGTAATGCATCACAAAATGTTCATGGGATTTTTAGCCTATTTTCTGTGTTCTATTAAATGTATTTGAAGTCTCCTTGATCTTCGTACACATAAACACGTATGCTTTCATGACAATTACATATTTTATCATGGGCTCTCATAACATGCTTCAGACTACACATATACGATCATGCATACTTACACACATGCATACATTCATATTTTAATGTTTATCAATATTTGATCAAATTCAGGACATAGTTCTAGCCTGTGGCACTTATTGATTTGTTCTCTAGTTTAAATGAAAAACTTGATTTCTATTCATGCTGGTGCTTCTTGGGAAAGACCATTCACCCAAACCTTTGGCCCTACATCTATACTCTTCACTGTCCTTCGTGTTAGGGTGCTGCTGGCCAACCTTTCTACCGTCCCAGTGCCTTAACTAGCCTGCCGGTATTTGTATCCCTCAGACGATGCTCTCTAGACTTCTTTTCATTAGCTGCTTGTGGAGGCTCCCTGCAGAGGCCTCTTAAGGCTATTGATCCATGCAAATTGAAATCACCATGGACCACATTGGCTATAATTTACAGGAGACCAGTGTGCATGTGTGTGTGCATCATGCTAGCACATGCCTAGATCAGTCTCCCATACCCCTGCCTCAGACACTGCATAGAAGTCTCTAGAAAAGCCCAGAGAATGTGGAAGAATGGAGCTGGAGCGGAAATGAGGAAATGGCTTTCTATGATTGCTGTGACAGTCAGCATTAAAACAGTCTGTCATGTCATCCACTCGCCTGAGGAACAGGCGGAAGTGTTTTATTTTTTTTTCCTTCTCTTGTGCGTGATGAAAGGGAGAGTGGGATGGACAGAGTGTTCTGCAAGAGGAAGACGAGAAGATAAGAATAGCCAGTATAATTATAGATCTTTATTTATAGATTTGTGGAGCATAGTGACCTTCTCCTGGTTGTTTTAGAAGCCTTTTGTGTATCAGTTCCCTTGCTCTCGCTGGATGTGGCTTACTATGGGATGCTTGGCTAGATATCTGTTCCAGACACACATTGCTATAAAAACATAACTTTGTCCAGGGTCGGTAATAGGAGTCTCTAAATAATGTGTGATAAATGTGTCTGTGTGGGTTTGTTTGTGTGTCTTGAATATGAGGGGGCAGGTTGATGTATTTCCTCTAAGGTGTTTATTAGTGTATTGCTTGGCTCTTTGTCACCACAGGTCTGTCTTTGTGTGCTGGAGCGTTTGAGTACACCCCTGAGGGTTCATTACCTGCTTTTATTACACACACACACACACACACACACACACACACACACACACACACACACACACACACACACACACACATACATTCTCCCACTCTCTCTGCTGCTTTGTGTGTGTGTGATGCTGGTGCTGGTGATGTGGATATTAAAAGCTATTTTTAGTGGGTTATGTGTGTTTTTGATGTGCTGATTTATATGTGTGAAATCGTCTACCTCTAATCGTCTAATTGTCATTTTTTTTATAATAGTTTTATTTTTGCTCAATGCATCTGAAGAAGTGGTAATGTGTTATGTCATTCATTAAAACATGAAAAAAAATGACTGGAGTAGCTGTAAAGTCTCAGGTTTTGCGTCAGTCATGCAGTTGCCCTTATTCCCATCAGTGCCTGACGGATTCCCCCACGTGTGTGTGTGTGTGTGTGTGTGTGTGTGTGTGTGTGTGTGTGTGTTCATGCATTCTCGCACTGTGTTAATTGGCACAGTCTCACATCACTGCCACTCTGTTTTGATGATGTCATTGAGTTCTGAGAGGCGGAGGTGTGTTTGGGTGATGGTGGTGGTTAGGGGGTGGAGTTGCTGGAGGCAGACTCATTTCCCCCCTGCTCCTTGTGGAGCGGGTGATCTGGCTGGGCGTAGTAGTTAACCAACTCCCTATTCCGTGGGGACCACCTAGGAGTCGCAACACTAATTCCCCCTGCCCCCAATCTCCAGTGGAGCCCCTGCTCTTTGAATGATGGGAAAGTGGAACGGCGTGACTCTCTCTCTCTCTCTCTCTCTCTCTCTCTCTCTCTCTCTCTCTCTCTCTCTCTCTCGCAGACTGCTGAGACAGCACCTGCTGCCTATCAGACTGACTTCTGCCATTTTTTTTATTTTTTTTTTCGACGTTTAACACTTTGACTCATGTTTTGCTCATATGATATGACTGCATGTGGGATCCAACCTGCTGAACAAGCCTATCAGATAGCATTTATTGATTCCTACATGAGTGTAATTGTTTTTGACGGTGCTTTCGCAAATATTGCCATTGACTTATAATGGCTAGTCAACATAGTATGTCTGCTCATGTCTGTTTTGCTGACAAATGCACTATATATGGAGCCCTGAAACATAATCATTTTCTATGTCTGCGGTGCAGTGCAGTTGTATTTTTGTCCTCTTTCCTCAATGAATTTGTGCCTCTGAATCAATAATCTTACTCCAGTAAATCCAGTCATTTGCAGTGGACTCGGTATGACACAAGAATCTAAATCTCAGCATTTTTCCTTTCTTTTGGCGTGTTTACCAACTAAGACAGTAGCAGCACATGACACAGTCTGCATGGTCAGACAGAAGGATTGCAGGTGCGATGCACTTTGCCCATGTAAACTCTCATGCATGGGTGAAGGAGGTCAGGCATCTGAAATGCTGCTATTCGTCGCCGTCCGCTTGGTGACAACTCCCTGCATAGCCATTGGTGTGATGCATGGGTTTAATCTT
>JAODXP020000008.1:659862-667362 GCA_027497455.2 Sardinella longiceps
TCTCTCTCTCTCTCTCTCTCTCTCTCTCTACTCTACCACTCTCTCTCTGCAGGCACACACACACACACACACACACACACACACACACACATGCACACACAGTCTTACAAGCAGACCGAGACACAGTAGCAGAGACAATGACTTGACAATTCTCTGTAAGTGCACGTCCACACACACACACACACACACACACACACACACACACACACACACACACACACACACACACACAGGTTTTCTGTATGGTGGATTGTGCTCATGTGTGGAGTGGTGCTGAGATGGGCTCTGATATGTGAGATGCAGGGTGTGGAACAGAGACAGATGAAGGAGATTTATAGTGCATCTATGTGATGGATCCTCCACTATCTTCTCTCTCTCTCTCTCTCTCTCTCTCTCTCTCTCTCTCTCTCTCTCTCTCTCTCTCTCTCTCTCTCCTTTTCTCTTTCAGTTACTCTTTTTGTTTGTTCTCTTTTCATAACTTCTTCTCTTCTTTTCTCTCCCTCTCTCCTAACTCTGTTGTTATCACACTCTGTATCTCATCACAATAATAACAAGAGACACTGAGGAAAGACATGGGAAGGCTGCAGAAATGGCTGCAGAAACGCTGTGGTAGATGGAGAGATGGAAAGATGAGAAGAAAGATGGCGTGGCGACACACTCCATAAGTAAAGATGGAGAGAGGTGTGATGGATGGGAGGATTTGAGAGGCAGAGCGTGAAGGAGGGGGTCCCTCCCGTCGTGTGGAAGTGAGGGGTGTTTGAGCGCGAGTCTGTAAAGGATGTGTGTTTAGCTCCTGAGTCTGACACCGTCGGGAAATAAATCGACGCACCGGCTGCACATGACGACTACCAATGAATGGGCTGGGTGGACGGTCGGCCATAACCCAGGAACACATCAAAGCCAGCGATTGAAGTGGAGGGAGGTAGGGAGAGAGAGAGGGAGAAAGAGAGTGAGAGGGAGGGAGAGAGAGAGTGAGGGAGTGATGCTGTGAGGGGAGAGAGATGAGGGGACGGAGTGATGAAGTGGGTAGCAGGGGGTGGGTGGAGGTGAGGAAAATGGTCGGCTTGGAATTGATTTGTGCGGCACAGGAGTCAGCAGAATGGCAATAACATGGAAGCCCAAACTGCCCCGGTGCTTGGGTGTCTTATCCAGGAAATGGCGCTCAGCCGTGAGTGTTGTTGTTCAGAATGCGTAAATGCACACACACTCAAAAAGCATGTAATCAATAATCCATAAGTGCCAAGAATGTTTAGTAGCATACACATTTGTGTGCTTGTACACACACATGCACACACACACACACAGTCACACACACTGACGCTTTCTAAAACGACAAGACAGAGCACATGAAGGCTATTTACCCATAGATGTGCAGTGCAGCTGTCAGGTCCATTCTGCTGAGTCACTGTAAAGACACTTAGGTCAGGGCTGTCTGCATGACCATGCAGAAATACACTAACAGACTAAAAGTCTTGGATAAAAATATTCTAATAATTAGTCTTAAAGACTGCCTATATAATTATATTTATGCTATAAATAATTAGAATTCTGAATACACTAATTAAGGAAATATTTGTTGTTTGTTGAGGATAGCCCTTCCCTCCTAATACACAGACAGACAGATATGCAGACACAGACACAGAGAGAGAGAGAGAGAGAGAGAGAGAGAGAGAGAGAGAGAGAGAGAGAGAGAGAGACTGGAAGGGTGTGGGTGGGGGTGGAGGGGTAGTGAAACAGACATGCTAGCAGCCATATCCTCCATTGGCCACTCACCCGCACACACACTCACAAAAGCATCATTATAAAAAGGCCATTATGCACAGTCTGCTCTAATATCCAAAGCCATGAACTGCCTGACCTTCCCGCTCATGTTGTTAGTGAGATGTTTGCCCAGAGCTGTGAAGAAGCACACTGGAGCCAACAACGCCCAAGAGCACAGCACAGAGGAAGTGGGAGGTGTGGAGAATGATGGAGGGATGCAAAAGAAAGAGTAGAGGCCTCGGCCTCGCTATTCCACAGGGATATGAGAGAGGGGAGATGAAAGGCAAAACTCAGTGGCCAGGAGAGAGAGAGAGAGAGAGAGAGAGAGAGAGAGAGAGAGAGAGAGAGAGAGAGAGGGAGGGAGGGAGGGAGAGAGAGAGAGAGAGTGAGGGGACAGGAATGGAATATCAAATGAAAGTATGCAGGAAGAAAAGGAGACAGGAGAGATAGAAAGATAGTAACAGCAAACAAGCCGTCACAAACGCCTGCCAGTTAAGATCAGTGGACTGGACTCCTTTTGTGTAACGACTGAGTTTTTGACATGAAACATTTCAATATTTTATGACCTGTCCTCATTTAATTTCAAGGGGAAAAGCTGGTGGTAGACCCAGTAGGGGGAAGACTAGGATCTGGTCTGAATGAAAAATGGCTGGATGAATGAATGGATAAAGAACTGAAAAAAGAAAACTTTTACCGCTTGTGTGAATAAGTCTTCTCTTTAAAGATTTAAAGATTTGGACAAAGAATCATTACTAGAAATGGTCACATTCCCCAGAACTTGTGGTCCAGAGAGTGGTCCAGGGTTGGAGGGTCAGGCGATGCTCTAGCAGTTAGTACACTGTAAAAATTTGTAATGGTTACTGAATGAGTGGAAACTCGTTGCCTCAAATGAGTTAAGTAACTATAATTTATCTTTTCAAGTTAAAAGCACATAACATCTAAAGATAAGTTATAGTTACTCAACTCATTTGAGGCAGCAATTTTCAGTAAGCATTACAAATGTTTTACAGTGTACAGTAACTTGTGTTTTTCTAGTGTAACTTATGTCATCTCCTCTGGTTGTGGCACAGATGTACATGTATGTCTGGGCCATCAGGACACTGTTCAGACACACAGAATCATCCTCACATTTTCTCTGCTACAATCCAGAAAGAGACCTTTAGCTTCTACCACTTTTGATCATATCATCCATGAAAGGGTGGGGTTGATGAGGTGGTTTATTTTATTGTCAAACACATTCTATATTATCCCTACAGACATGCACTTTCATTACAAGTAGAGATGCTCAAGCAGACAATACTGTATCCTAGCTGAGAGAAGTCCACTCCCTCTTGAGTGTTGTTTAAATGGAACCAGCCTCAATGTATATTTCTCTTTCTCTCCCCCCCTAAGGCGGATCAGTCGACCAGTTTCCTGCGAGCAGCACGCTCAGGCAACTTGGACAAGGCCCTGGACCACATCAAGAATGGCATAGACATCAATCTATCCAATCAGGTGAGAGAAAACTCCCCAGCCTCTCTTCAGCCTGGTGTTTGTGCACCTTGCCTGTCCTCTCATTGTATGTTTATGTAGTGTATTTATGTAATATACCGTGTGTGTGTGTGTGTGTGTGTGTGTGTGTGTGTGTGTGTGTGTTAGCTTGCTCTAAGAGTTATTTTTTAGCTGGTTGAGATGAATCTAGAGAAATGTCATTGGAGGCTTCATGTAAGTGCCTGGTCCATATCATACATTTGGAATGCGATGCCTAAATCATGAGCAGTGTTGCTGTGAGGAAAATAACTAGCCCATTTGAGTTCATTACTGTAATCTGACATAGCAATCTAACCATTGCACTATTGATTATAGAAACTGTTTCAGTCTGTAAACAATGGCTAATTTAGCTGTCAGCCCAGAAAATAACAGCAGGCCAAATGAATGTCGTCTCATGAGCTCGTTGCAAACAGGGACAGATGACAGTCCTCTGTCATGAATCATTGACCAACGCAACAAATGGCCTCATTCTCATTAAGACTCGCTCTGAGTCCGACCCAATGCCACCCCTTAGATTTGGTTCGGTTCGGCTGAATTCGTCTCAACTCGACTGAGTTCCTACGGACCACTGAACCACATGTTTGGGGTTTCCTACCTCTTCACGGCAGGGGCCATGCCCCCCGGGGCAGCGTGGGCCGAACCAAATGTCTCTTCGCTGCCAGCTGTTTTCCCTACAGAATCCCATGAGCCTATTTTTTTTTTATCCTGCCCAAATGTTCCACATAACAGCCTTTCTTGCCCTTTTCAGAGTGACAGGCTGGATGCTATATTTGGTACCCGATTGCGGTGCCTTTTTTACCATACCTCATCCTCCTCAGGTCACAGCCCCACTGTTCTGCTCCTCACTCCGCTCAGCACAAGGACAATGCTGGCCTGCTCAGAACACCAGTAATGAGCTGTAGATCAGCCACATTCTGTATCATCTGGATTAATCACCGCAAAGCTTACAAGTATTAATTGCTCTTTTAGATTTCACTCAGTCAGTGGCCTTGAGATTATTGTGATTGGGTATATTTGTGAGTGTGTGTGTGTGTGTGTGTGTGTGTGTGTGTGTGTGTGTGTGTGTGTGTGTGTGTGTGTGTGCGTGTGTGTGCGCGTGTGTGCATAGTTCTTTTCATTTTTCCTGTTTGTTGTTTGTGCAATTAATGGACTCCCCCGTCTCAATGGTGTGCCCCCACAGCAGTGTTGTAGTGTGAGAATGATCATGTTTTTTTATATGGAAATGCAGGTAATTGATGGCACTGTTCAGGATTCTTTCCATCACCCCTCTTTCTCTCTGTCTTTCTCTGTTTTCTCTCTCTCTCTCTCTCTCTCTCTCTCTCTCTCTCTCTCTCTCTCTCTCTCTCTCTCTCTCTCTCTCTCTCTCTCTGCCTCATGTATCTCACTCACTCCCACACTGGTTAGCCTGTCTTCCCACGTTCTCTGCATGTCTCCCTCAATCTTACTCCGTCTCCCCATTCATCTCGCTCCCCTGCCTCCCTCTCCTTTTGGCCCTGTTGCATCCTGGGAGCTGCCAGTCGGGCCGGCCCCTCGTCTCGCGCTCGTCTCGTCTCCCTCTCTCAGGAGCAGCTGATGGCGGCTGGGCCGTGTTCAAAGCTCGGCGAGCGAGCGGACATGGAGGGTGTCCACATGGAGCTGCTTGGCACGGCGCCCGCGTCTGGGGCCGCAGAGGCCACATGCCCACTCACTCCGCCTGCGGCCTCGCAGTGTTCACACGCACACACACACACACATTTACATACACACACATTCTCACACACAAACTACTACTGCGTCTCATGCCGTTATTCTCCGAGTGCGAAACCACAACAGAGAAGACCAATCAATGGTTGTTTTGAAGCTGGAGCCCCCTCACAGCTCTCTGCATGGGTGCAGACTATTAGTGAGTGAGAATTACGTCACACTGAATAAGAGAGAGAGAGAGAGAGAGAGAGAGAGAGAGAGAGAGAGAGAGAGAGAGAGAGAGAGAGACTTGGAACAACTAGTGTCTGTCCCACTAGCCAGAAAACCAAAGGCTTGTTGAGATTACTGCTGGAAGGGAAGAGCTCTCCTCTCCTCTCCTCAACAGTGTATTTCCTCTGCTGCTCCGTCTGTCACCCACTGCCAATAGGATTGCAAGGAGCTCTATGGAAACCCAAATGAATTGCATTGACGTTAAATCCCCCTCTGTCCATCAGCACGGTTTTGAAGTGCAATGGAGCTTTGAGAATAAACACCTGCTGCTTCTTCTTCTTCTTCTAATCAGGACGGCCTTTGATTGGGTCTGATGAGTAAGCGGCTGTCTCTTTGTCATGTCATGATGACTCATAGGCCACCTATCAGCAGTGATCAGCGATCATTTCCCCAACCTCCTCGCATCCAGAGACACCCTCTCTCTCTCTCTCTCTCTCTCTCTCTCTCTCTCTCTCTCTCTCTCTCTCTCTCTCTCTCTCCCAGTGCTGATCTATGGCTGTGCAGACAGGGGAGTCTCCATGCTCATGACATGAATGAATTGCTCATGTCAAGCCATTTATTCTAGTGAGCCGGCATAGCTGTGGAACCCTGATCAGTAAGACGAATGGTATTCACCTCCCGTGATTAGACACATTTGGTATTTATTATTTACTCGCTCCTTTTAATAATTATGAATTCATAATGTGAGTTGGCCGGTAGATTGACATTTCTTGAGAGCTGCAAATAATATTTACGAGATTGAGATTTCTTGAGAGATGCGAATAATTTTTATGCAAATCATTTGTATGATTTTTGCATGGCTACTGTGATGCGTGAAAAGACCACTGTGATACAGTGTCACGCCATGCGCACATTAATGAGTTGTCCTTGTTGTCATGTTGCTGATAATCCTCTCATTAGCGGTAGTTGTGATTGGATAGGGAGAGAGAGCGCTCTAAAGGTGAGGTATTCCCCTGGATGCTACAGGTTAGCTGCTAGCTCACGCATCAAGAGGGGCTCACACACAGGCACGTGTTGCTGTCTGCAGAATCCCCCTCGTGAGACCGCCCTCTGTCTGTACACATGTCTCTCTCTCTCTCTCTCTCTCTCTCTCTCTCTCTCTCTCTCTCTCTCTCTCTCTCTCTCTCTCTCTCTCTCTCGCCTGTCCTTGTGTCTCTAGTTCTCACCCCCCTCTCTCTCTCTCTCTCTCTCTGCCTGTCTTCTGCTGTCTTATCTCTCCTAGTGCGCATGCACTGCGGATGCAGCATGTTGCTCACCAGCAGACATGAGGGCTACTGCAGAGGACAGAGGCATGTCTCTCTGTGTGTGTGGCTTGTTAAGACCCCTAGTGGTCAGCTGCAGTACTGCAACCCTACTGATGAGTCTGGAACAGCAGCAGCAGCAGCAGTCGCAGCTCCATGGTTGTGTAATCCTGTCAGTGTGTTTTCAGCTCAAAGAAGACAAACATGCTTGAGCCTTCGACACATGTTGACTGCTGTGTGGTTTAGCCTGTTGCCCCCAATGAGTTTATTTCCATTCAAATGGCCCCACTGATTGTGGAGGTTTATCTAGGAAGGACTAACCTACTCATTTATTTGTTGATTTAGGTATGACTGCAGTAAATATTGTGTGATGCAACAGGTTGCTGTTTAGTTGAACAAAGCGTTTTGTAAATTTCCAATTCAGAGTTCCTTTGGGGCCCATCCTCTTCAAACTAAGATGCACATATTTATAAGCTGTATTTCCTGTTTTTTTTGGTCTGTTTTTTTACTGTAGAATGGGCTTAATGCGTTACACTTGGCGTCAAAGGAGGGGCACGTCAAGATGGTGCTGGAGTTACTACACCATGGTATCGACCTGGAGTCCACCACTAAGGTAGGCCTGACTGCCAACAATTATCTCACTTCTTACATGTATATTCCAAATATTCATTCAAATGGAAAGCTTATTACCATTAAAATACTAATTTCCAGCTCTCTGAATTTTACAGTATAAGGCTGTAAACTACATACTTACTTAACAGAAAAAATATTAAACAAGGCAATGGAAGTGCCTCAGTATCAGCCATTCATTAATTCATTCCTTTATTAATGCAGTGCAGTACTTTGTGTAAGGCACATCACCATCACAGCAGTCTTAGACACTTATTCCTTTGCCTGCAGGAGTCTGTATGATTGGTGGTGGCCATGTTGGAGATGTCTGATAGGGTCTGCTTTGGCTAGTTAAGTGTGGATGTGTGTTGAGGTCTTGAGTGAGGCCTGGGGCTTTGACAATTTG
>JAODXP020000008.1:672362-682362 GCA_027497455.2 Sardinella longiceps
GCATTACAGGTGCAACCAAAGATCCATTCTCTCTCACATAACCAGCAACCAAAGGTCACATCACATAATCAGCATCAATGCCCTGTTGAACCATTCCTTGAAATCCTGATTTATGTTTGGTCCTGTCTGTCTTTCAGAATGGCTTCACTCCCCTCCATATAGCGTGCAAGAAGAATCACGTGCGCTCCATGGACCTGCTCCTCAAACACTCAGCGTCTCTGGAGGCCGTCACTGAGGTCAGATAACACTTCAAAGAGATCTGATGTAATCCATTTTGAATCTGCCGTTGAAATGACAGCTGACCAGAATGGGTGATCTGATAGAGAGCCTCCTGAGCTTCCTGGAATGAGATCAGTGAGGGGAAGGATGTTGATAACATGGACCATATGGCTTTCTGTCTGCTGTGCTCATGGGACAATGTGTGGAGAGAGATTTCTTTATGCTTTAAAGCAGATATTTCAGCTCAAATGGTTGATTATCAAGGATATAGAGCATTACGGCATTACAACTATCTGGAAACTATTTTCATTTCCCCTCCTCTTCCCCTTTAAAAAGTTACAAAGAGTAAATAGTCATTTTCAGAAAGTCAACATTTTCCTGTAACGTCTTCTGACTAGTGCCTGTCTTTCTCTTTTGTGTTTTGTCCTCTCTCTCTCTCTCTCTCTCTCTCTCTCTCTCTCTCTCTCTCTCTCTCTCTCTCTCTCTCTCTCTCTCTCTCCCTCCCTCTGCCATCTGCAGTCTGGATTGACGCCTCTGCATGTAGCAGCGTTTATGGGTCACCTGAACATAGTGAAGCACCTACTGGCCAGGGGAGCATCTCCTAATGTATCTAATGTGGTGAGTATCTTAGCCCCAGACACTACACACACACTTATACCCCCCCCCAGCACCCAAAGGTCTTATATCTGTCACTCTGATGAGTCATACTCTCTGCTATGCTGGCCTACTACCCACAGTTTTGGGGGCGGAGGGCTGGGCACTGAAGCAAAGCAAGATGGATGTAGCAGCCATTGAAATATTAATGAGGTGTACTGCTGACGTAAAAAGCTCAAACAGCTATGAATAGATCTGGAGAGGGGGGGGGGGACTAGTGTGACTTTTGATAGTCTTGGAATAACTTTCATGTTTCTTCGAAAGTCCTTGCCTTAGTCCTTTGCCTCAGTAATGTGTAAATATGTACAATTTGTAATTGTGTTCCCTTGATGATATTTGACCATCAAATAGTAGAAATCCAGGACACAGTTTAGCCTCTATTTGCATCCATGTGCCGTTGACTGTAAGTGGAGCAAGAGAGACAGTAGGATCTAAAGCATCATAAAGCTAGCTGTCTCTATTGCCACTGTCTTTAATGCTAAAAATAAACTGGGCAGCCTTGCCTTGGCTAGATCTCTAGTATTTCCACATCCTACAGAACCCCTACTGCGAGCAGTGTTGAAGCAGAATTGATGGTCTGTGTGTGTGTGTGTGTGTGTGTGTGTGTGTGTGTGTGTGTGTGTGTGTGTGTGTGTGTGTGTGTGTGTTGTGGTGTTTCAGAAAGTAGAGACTCCTCTCCACATGGCCTCTCGAGCAGGTCATTGCGAGGTGGCCCAGTTCCTGCTACAGAACGCTGCCCAGGTGGATGCCAAAGCTAAGGTGGGCGAGCGTAGCGTCTTACTCACAACACCACCTGCCGACTCAGCTTCCGCCTCACTACCCCACCTCACTATTTGTCTTCCCCCGTATTCCCCCTCTCTCTTTTTCATTCGCCCCTCTTTCTCTGTCCTCTTTTCTCTTTGTTGATTTACATACATAATTCTGTTTTTTTAACTCCCACTTTTTTTGCCTCCCCCGGAGACCATAATCCCCTCTGTTTTCTCCCACTTCCTCTTCTCCTGTGCCTGGAATAATTGTATAACACTGCTTTACCTTCTCTGCTACCTAACCAGCCCTCAACATAACACACTCACCATCACACCTAACACACACACACACACACACACACACACACACACACACACACACACACACACACACACACACACTCCCATACTATCTAGCGTGCTAACAGCTTTATGTCTCTTGATATACCTCTCTCTCTCTCTCTCTCTCTCTCTCTCTCTCTCTCTCTCTCTCTCTCTCTCCCTCTCTCCCTCTCTCTCTCTCTCCCTCCCTCTCTCCCTTCCTCTCTCTTTCCCTCCCTCTCCCTCTCCCTCTCCCACTCCCTGGGTCGTGCTGTAGGATGACCAAACCCCGCTGCACTGTGCTGCCCGTATGGGCCACAAGGAGCTGGTCAACCTCCTATTGGAGCACAAGGCCAACCCCGACTCGGCCACCACGGCCGGCCACACCCCCCTGCACATCGCCGCGCGGGAGGGCCACGCCCAGACCACGCGCATCCTGCTGGACGGCAACGCCCAGCAGACCAAGATGACCAAGGTTTCTGACCTTTCTGACCTCTGCACACACACGCACAGTTTCTTTAACTGTTGGTTGCATTTTATATGTGTGTGTAAACATCCTTCTTCTGCTTTGTTTTCTCTGACTTCTTTTATCTCTGTCCATTCTTTCTCTTCATCCTCTCTCTCTCTCTCTCTCTCTCTCTCTCTCTCTCTCTCTCTCTCTCTCTCTCTCTCATCCTCATCTCGCTCCCCCTCATTGATCTTATATATATGTGTGTGTGTGTGTGTGTGTGTCTCTTTGTGTCTTTTTGTGTGTGTGTGTGTCCCTGTAGAAAGGCTTCACGCCGCTACATGTGGCCTGTAAGTACGGTAAAGTGGATGTTGCAGAGTTACTGTTGGAGCGCGGAGCGAATCCCAATGCAGCAGGAAAGGTACGCTATACAGCACTCTCCACAGTCAGCATGCCTGCTGGGCCCTGGGCCAATGGGGAAGTGCTCTTAACAAGATGTGACTTTCATGAGTGCATCTCTCTCTCTCTCTCTCTCTCTCCATCTCTCTCTCTCTCTTCTTCTGTGTGTGTGTGTGTGTGTGTGCGCACACACGTGTGTGTTTGTGTGATGTCCTTGCACAGCAAAATGGCTTGACTCCTCTGCATGTGGCCGTCCATCACAACAACCTGGATGTGGTCAAGCTGCTGGTCAGCAAGGGCGGTTCTCCCCACAGTCCTGCCCGGGTGAGTCATTATGTGAACTCAGTATGCAAAATCTGCTCTATTTACATGAATTGAGCATGCTAATTAATGTACACAGTCTGTTTTTAAATGAACAAATAAACAACCATGGACATTCAAGCACAACATCCAACCCCCTTCTCCCATCGCAAACACACACACACACACACACACACACACACACACACACACACACACACACAAACATGCACAGATCACACCTGTACTCACACACTCTAGGGAAATGGCAGTGGAACATATACCCTCACAGGAAGCCTATATATAGTCACATATGTGTGAACAGTGTATTCCTAGTCATAGCAGAGACGTGTATTTACACAAATGAAAATACACATTATCACCCTCTGTCAACTCTTTCCCTTTTCTCTTCCCCTTTCTTGTAGAATGGCTACACCCCGCTGCACATAGCGGCTAAGCAGAACCAGCTGGAGGTGGCTGGTTGTCTGCTGCAGCATGGAGCTAATGCTAACGCAGAGTCTCTGCAGGGGGTCACGCCCCTGCACCTCGCCTCGCAGGAGGGAAGCCCCGACATGGTGGCCCTCCTCATCTCCAAGCAGGCCAATGTCAACCTGGGCAACAAGGTAACCTCACAACCGCCATTTCCCCACCTACCCACCCCATGCAGAGTTGTCAAAGTCCAGGAGGGGTATTCCAAGAAGGCAGGTAAGTGATAAACCTGGCTTAATTAAGCTGGAAGTAGTGGTAAACCTCATAATAGAGGAGCCTAGACTCCTTGTTCTCTTAACTAAACAAAGCCTGCAGGCTCCTCTATTAGCTGGTTTATGACTTCCTCTAGGTTAACTTAGCCAGGTTTATCACTTGACCACCTACTTGGAATTAACCTGACATAGCCCACCCATAATACTGCTGTTCATCCGTATTCATGGTCTGGAGGTTAACCTGACGCGATTATAGGGCGGGGGGGAGGGCTGCGGCATTCAGTTCTGGTTTGAAACGATTGGACAGCTCGTCTAATCAGCTTAGCTTATTGGTCGGTTCTCTGTTAACCGATGTAAACCTGCCCCAGAGGGCCGTCTCCAGATCATAAATACGGATGAACAGCCGTATTATGGGCGAGCTATGTCAGGCTAACTTGGAATACCCCCAGTTTGAGAAAATGGATGTCCCATATTGTAGGCCTACTTGTGGGTTTACCTTTGCAGGTGATTTCACTAATGACTTGATTTGGGCTGAGGAATCAACTGGTTTACTGAGTGGTTGAGACAGATGTGGTGGTGTGTGACATGCTGTGTGTTCTCTGAAGAACACAGCATTATTGTAATATCTTTGTGTCCAAAATTTTGCATTAGGCAGTAATGGCCAGTATTTTCTAGCATTCTGTATGAACACTGTGTTTTGTGTCCAAATATTGTGTTTAGGCCTACAGCACTAATACAGGCTACACAGCAGTAATACTGTAGAGTGGGGCTGTCTGAAGCCGCTACATGCTAGCCTAGTCCTAACCTTTTATAGAGATGCCTGTGGCTACGATGCATCTTAAGTGCACCTTTAATTAATAATTCTGCTGGGCTGATAAGATGATGTATAGGCAATAGCTTTGTCTGCCTCATATCATAGATGGGTTTTTTAATCAATAGCATCGGCTGGCTTTATTGAAAAATGTGGGATTTATACGGTCATAAGTCTGCATTGGTGAACCTAAAGAGCTTTTCAGTTAAAGGTTAGGCAGAATACAAATTGTATTTATGGAGGTACTGAAGCCATGAGCCTTGGGACATGGCTGCCAAAGAACAGAAACCCCCCTAACAGGCCCATGACTCTCATGTCTCCATTTTGTAGCAGAGTACAACGCTTCCAAACATGAAAGAGGTTTTTGGAGTTGGGGGAGTCAGACTGAACTGGGACTCCCTCTGCATAAAAGAGAGCTGAAGAAAAAAACCTGCCCATCACAAATAGCCTACAGCAGTTTGCAGAAGAGGCAGCACAGACTAGTGTTGTGTGTTATGTAGTGCATACTGCATACTGCATACTAGCGCTTTGAGTTGTGTAGAGGAGACTAGTGTTGTGTGTTATGTAGTGCATACTGCATACTAGTGCTAGTTGCTAGAGCAGAGCAGGACTGTGTGTTATGTAGTGCATACTAGCGCTTTGGAGTTGTGGAGAGTAGACTAGGATTGTGCTGAAGGCTACTGCAGACTGTAAGGGCTGTGTGTTTGAAAAGCACAGACTAGTGTTGTATGTTGTGTAGTACAGACTTGTGCTGTGTGTTGTGAAGTACAGACTCATGCTCGTGTTGTGCAGAGGAGACCAAGGTTGTGTATTGCAGATTGCAGACAAGTGTTGTGTAGGGCAGCCCACCGTTATGTGTTGCATAGAGCACACCGGCATTGTGTTGTGTAGGGCAGACTAGTGTTATGTATTGTGTAGGGCAGACCAGCGTTGTGTGTTACTGAGCACAAACTAAAGCTGTGTGTTGTGTAGCGCAGGGCAGGCTAGTGTTGTGAGCTGCGTAGAGCAATGTGTGTTGTGCTGGCACTCCAGTCGGCCATGGCTGTGCTGCTGCTTGTCTCAGGCATGACTCAGCACATCAGCCTGCTGCTCTGCTCTGCGCTGCTCTGCTCTGTCTCCTCCGTGTGCCTTAACACGTCTCCTCTCTTCTTCTCTCCTCTCCTCTCCCCTCCTCTCCTGTCTTTTTTATCCTCTCTTCTCCTCTTCTCTCTTTTTCTTTCCACGCCTCTCGTACTCTCTTCTCCCTCTTGTTCTGAGCTCTCTGTGCCCTCTGTCTTTACTCCTCTCCCTCTTTCTCTCTTTCCCTCTCTCTCTCTCTCTCTCTCTCTCTCTCTCTCTCTCTCTCTCTCTCTCTCTCTCTCTCTCTCTCTCTCTCTCCTCTCCTGTTGTCCTCCTGTCTGTCTGTGTGTCTGTGTGTGTGTAGAATGGTCTGACTCCACTGCATCTGGTGGCGCAGGAAGGGCATGTGGGCATCGCTGACATGCTGGTTAAGCAGGGAGCCTCGGTTTATACCGCATCACGGGTAAGAGGGTAAACAGACACACACACACACACACACACACACACACACACACACACACACACACACACACACACACACACACACACACACACACACACACACACACACACACACACACACACACACACACACAGCTGACAGGCAGCATAGAGAATCAATTTTATATTGCTGCAGAGTTACATATAGACCCACGTAAGGGTGACTAGACGACTATGATTTCCAGGAACAGTCTCCAATTTTTTAAGCTACAACATTTCTTGATGATATTGATGATATTGACTGTGGAAATAGGAATGTTGCCGATTCCCAAGGAAAATTTTGGCAAATGTCTTGGATTTTCATCACCTTAACTCACAGTGACTTACATTAGTACACTTATAGACTCATGAACCCACAAACACACTCTTTTCCTCTCTCTTCCAGATAGATGAACACACACTCTCCACAACACACACACACACACACACACACACACACACACACACACACACATACTCTCAGATGGTGCACACACCTCTGGCTGTGGCACATAGTATAGCTACACACATGTATTATCAAGTAATATGATAATATACACAGATAATATACACTGATACGCTTCACAGAATTTCCCTCTCTCTCTCTCTCTCTCTCTCTCTCTCTCTCTCTCTCTCCCTCTTTTTGACACCTGTGCTTTAGAGCATAGAGTGTGTGAACTTCACTGTGAAGCGTGAAGAGTAGGATTTAGTAGCAGGAGCACACAAGCTGCTGACGATAACCTAACACACAGCAGCAGCATATTAAGCTTGTGTATGTGTGTGCGTGTCTGTGTCTGTCTGTCTGCTTGTGTGTGCGACTCAGCAGTACACGTGTTGGTTTAGAGCAGCCATGTTTGTATAGGTCTCATATGAGTACATATTACATATTTCTGCCTAGGTTGCCCTACATACACATCAATCACTGTCCATGTATTATGCATATGTTTTCTTGTGTGTGTGTGTGTGTGTGTGTGTGTGTGTGTGGACTTGGTAGCACATGCTTACTGTATGTACTGTATATAGGGTGAGTGAGTGAGTGAGTGTGTGTGTGTGTGTGTGTGTGTGTGTGTGTGTGTGTGTGTGTGTGTGTGTGTGTGTGTGTGTGTGTGTGTGTGTGTGAGACTGTGTGTAAGCACATGCTTACTGTATGTATATAGAGCTTATGTATGAGGCGTGTGTATGAGGTGTGTGTGTGTGTGTGTGTGTGTGTCAGAGTGTGTGTGACATAGACTCAATGAGAGGATCAGTCACTCAGCTGTAATGAGGCGGCCTCTGGCAGCAGCGGGTGACTAATGTCTCAACAGCACCAAGCCATCTGCGACCCCTGACCTCAGATCAGCTCTTGGCCTCCCGCTCCGGATTGGCTTTTATTCTCAAATCAATAACCTGGAAATAGAAATTACGCCTGTGAGCCAAAAGCACATTAGCCAGCCACAGACTCACCTCATTCTAAAGCACTGCACCAGCCATTGCATAACGTGAGCTCAGCTCATAGTTTAGCAGCCTCTCTTCATCAGAAACACATTTTCTCCCTCGTTTTCTCTTTCTCTTTCTCTCACTTTCTCTTCTCTCTCTCTTTCTCTTTCTCTCTAAGCACATGCTATTTCTCACATTCTCAGACACATTTACACATTTCAATGAAGGGAATTTCATTTGCACAATTATACAGCAGTGTTGTACCATTGCAAAACAAACACAACAAAACAGTTAAAGAAATTCTCTATTGTCAGTTCTCTGTTCAATTGTCTGAGGAGTCTCTCCTCTCTCCCTGTCCTCTCTCTAATCCCTCCTCCCTCTCTCTCTCTCTCTCTCTCTCTCTCAGATGGGCTATACTCCGCTCCATGTGTCGTGCCACTATGGGAACATTAAGATGGTGAAGTTCCTGTTGCAGCAGCAGGCCCAAGCCAACTGCAAGACCAGAGTGAGTGACTCAGTCCTCTGTGCTGCAGAGTCTTTCAACTCCATTCAGCTACAGTATGACACCAATACAGAGATACAAGACAGCATGGAATCTTTTCAACAACCTGGTTATTGTGATATTACCCCCCCCCCCCCCAAAAAAAAAAAAATAAAACACTCACAACTAAACATAAACACACACATACACACGCATGTGCGCGCACGCACGCACACACACACACACACACACACACACACACACACACACACACACACACACACACATACACATACACACAGCATCGCAACCATCATCTCACTTGATCTCTTATCACTATTCTATCACTTACCATCAAACCCAAAGTGATTTAGATAACAAAGATAGATGATAATCTTTTGTGAACCCTCAAATCCTCAATTCTGCCATTTGAAATAGCAGTGGAATGGAATCCCAGCCAAGTATTTCAGGACCATGGCCAGATCCCTCGCCAGAAATCAGGCCTTTCTGCCTCATCTGACTCACTCACTCCCTCATTGAGAGAAAAAGTGTGAAGTTGTAAAACAAACCATCATTCACCTCCACAGTCTGTCTGTGTTGTCATTCACTCTCCCTCCTGGCCACGGCTTCTCTCTGCCTTCCCCACTCCCACACACACCTCCACTGTCTCTCTGTTAGCCCATTCACACACACACACACACACACACACACACACACACACACACACACACACACACACACACACACAAACACACACATAGTTGCCTGCGTTCCCCGGAGTCCAGGAGTTTTTTTTTTCCTGAGCCGAGCTTGAGAGAACGTGGCCATGGAGACAGTAAAAACACAGCCCACAGCAGCAGACACTCACACACTCACACTTTTATGAGTCAGGCTCAGTCAGTGCGATTAAAAACTAGACAATATTCAATGCTTGCTGCATTAATGAATTTTATATTTGTCCTGGTTGTTCATTCACAATTTGCAAGCAAGACAAAAGATTTAATGTGATATTATTATCATCAACCCTCACAGAAATTCCAGTCTGGTACATGTCTGCTGTGACTTGGTAATATAAAACGAAACTAAATAATTATATATTTAGTCTGGAGACCACCTATTCAAAGGAAAGGAACATGGGTACTCCCAGGCTATGTCTACGAATTTTAGAGTTCTAAATCACCATAAGAAGAGAAGATATCATCTTTATCTCTCTCTATATATAGTAGCAGCAGTAGGTAAAGGCCCCCAATGCATGTTGTACAGAGGAACAGTACCATCATGTTAACAATAGCATGTTTAAAACCACATATAAAGCTCTTTGCATTGGGTGCATTGCTGTTGGCAGTGTAGTTTGGCATTGTCACCTGTTCAAGGCCATTGTTTAAAAATTCTGTCCAGTACTTTTTCTCGCATGATTTATTGTGTCTTAATTCACCTTTAAAGTTTTAATATCTTTGCCCTCTCTCTCTCTCTCTCTCTCTCTCTCTCTCTCTCTCTCTCTCTCGCTCTCTCTCTCTCTCTCTCTCGTTCTCAGGTGGGCTACACTCCCCTGCACCAAGCAGCTCAGCAGGGCCACACAGACATAGTCACGCTGCTGCTGAAACATGGAGCTCTGCCCAATGAGATCACCTCAGTAAGATCCTCTCTTCTCTTCCTCTCTCTGCCTCTATTCTCACCTTCTCTCTTCTCCTCTCTCTTCCTCTCTCTCCGCCTCTATTCTATTCCTCCTATCCGCTCCTCCTCTATCCAATTCTATTTTCACCTCCTCTCCACTTCTCAACTCCTCTTCCCTTCTATTCTCATTTCCTCTCCTTTCCTTTTTCTCTTCTCTCCTCTCCACTGCTATTCTCACCTTCTCTACTCTCATTTACTTTCCTCCACTCTTCTCTCCACCTCTACTCTCATCTTCTCTCCTCCCATTCCATTCCTTAACTTTTCTCTCCACCTCTACTCTCTCCTCTCCTC
>JAODXP020000008.1:687362-689862 GCA_027497455.2 Sardinella longiceps
TGGATGCTCGAGGCGGGTCCATGCGAGGGAGTCGGCACAACGGCCTGCGGGTCATTATCCCGCCACGCACTTGTGCCGCCCCCACCCGCATCACATGCCGCCTCGTCAAGCCCCAGAAACTCACCACACCACCACCCCTAGTGGAGGGGGAGGGACTCGCCAGCAGGATCATCTCCCTAGGGCCCTCCAGCATGCAGTTCTTAGGGTAAGGCTGCACACGTGTGTGTGTGTGTGTGTGTGTGTGTGTGTGTGTGTGTGTGTGTGTGTGTGTGTGTGTGTGTGTGTGTGTGTGTGTGTGTGTGTGTGAATATATTGAATGATCATCTCCCTAGGACCTTCCGACACACAGTTCTTAGGGTAAGGCCACACACGTGTGTGTTTGTGTGTGTGTGTATGAGAGAGAGAGTTAGTGTGAGTCGGAATGTGTGTGTGTGCATATGCATACTGAATGATGTAAAGTGACTGTGCATTCTTCGACTCTGCCAAACGTTCATTCAGTTTATCAATTAAGTTAGTCAGTCAGTCACATTCTCCACACTTTCTCCCGTGCACTTGACGCAGCACTGCTTGTGCCAGTGTTTGGTCCAATCTGTTTATTTCCCATGTGCAGAGTCAGTCACTATACATAAACACTGGTGTTTTTTTATCCATTGTGGAGATTTGATCCATTGTGGAGATGTTTGGCTAGCCGCTAGAGTAATGTGAAGAGGAACTTTACTGACCTAAATAGACAGCGTTGTGCACTGTAAATAATCAAGAAGTGGCTCTTGATTTCTCTCCGTGTTCTCACTGACTCTGTGCCAGAAGCAGAATGTCTACAGATCAGATCAGTGCAGGCAGGGTGGAAAAAGAGCTTTGCAGCAAGCTGGAGCAATTTGTCAAATCTACTGTGGTAATGATATTTTGCTCTCAAAATTGTTTTCCAATTTAGCACAACTTCCGCTCTAATTCCCCTGTGTGTTTTTGTGCATGTGCGTGTATGTGTGTGTGGCTGTGTGTGTGTGTGTTTATGTGTGTGTGTGTGTGTGTGTGTGTGTGTGTGTGTGTGTGTGTGTGTGTGTGTGTGCGTGCGTGCGCGTGTTTGTGTGTGTGTCTCTATGTGTGTGTGTGTGTGTGTGTGTGTGTGTGTGTGTGTGTGTGTGTGTAGGCCAGTGATTGTAGAGATCCCACACTTTGCGTCTCTGGGCCGGGGAGATCGAGAGCTGGTAGTGCTGCGCAGCGAGAACGGCTCCGTCTGGAAGGAGCACCGCAATCGCTATGGAGACGATGTCCTTGAGACCATCCTCAATGGCATGGATGAAGGTTAGGAGGAAATACACACATTCTGGACACAAACTTAAATAAATAAGCAATCTCATTTTGAGTAGGATTGGTAGCGTATATCGGCACAACTGTAGTTAAGTCCCAAGCACAAAGCCAAAGGCTGAGTGCGGTAGGTAAGGTGCTGAGTGAGGTAGGTAAGTTATTGAGTGCCTTAGGTAAGTTAACAAGTGCCTCTGGTCTGATATCCGACTACCCATCACCACAATCTGTTTGTTCCTCCGCTCCCCAAAATAGTTCCAAGCTTAACATAGCCTGGCTAATAAGCCGACTGTTGACTCCGTCATACTGTCTGGAACAATGCAATTGAAACATGTTTCCGTTTGGATATGACGTATTCGATCACCTGGCTCTCACGCCTCCAACTTCCGCGTTCAGTAGTAACAGATCGCTGGCTTGTTTAAATTTATTTTGACATCGTAGTGGCAAAAGTCCTCAAGATCATGGATGCTAATGTCATGTACCAATTTTGTAAAGGTAATTCGAAAGTAGGGGGGAGAATAACGAACGCATTCCTACTACAAGCTGCTGAACTACAGGCAAGTTCAGAGACATCGCTCTAAACTGTGTGCTGATTGGCAAAACCGTAGAGAAACCGAGCTAGGGGGGTTTGGCCAGACTACTGTACGGAGCTAAAATCCTTTAGTGGAAGTTCGTAGGATGGCGTGGCCAGGCTAAGCTTAACGTCCTGTTCCCAAGCAATGCAATAGTCCGCGGTTACAAGTTAATCAGCGGCTTGGAAGTTTAAAGAAAGTGGCGAAAACGTGCTTGTGTACAAGTACATTCCTGCTTGCTTGTCTGGATGTCTCATACCAATTTGCATATTATTCACTCTACTACACTGAGACTTTTTCACTGAAGGGAACAGACAATTGCGAGTTACGATAATTGCTATTCTCTCGCTTTGAATTAATAGAATGGTCACATCACTCAACTCAGTGGAAAATAATGAGTTGAGTTGTAAAGTGTCACCTGTGGTACTGTATATCAGGGGACATCTCTGCTCCTAGTGACACGTAGAATCCATCTTGTCCAATCAGAAATTCACAAATAGTTTGACTGGAACTATTGTATAACGACTTTTGTGTGGCACTAATACATGACCGTTTGTATGAAGGTGTAGTTGTATGGTATGAATGGTTCTTTTTAAATCTGCACCACTGATTCACACAGTACTCAC